>JAHWFO010016460.1:68440-106783 GCA_023313115.1 Rhysida immarginata
TTTTTATTTGTTAATGTTATCCCGGTGTTTTTATTATGATTGGTCAGACATATAATCTCTCAGCTCACCATTGTATATAAATAGAGCTCCGTTTCTGTTGTAGTTAACTTCGGTTCCCGTGTTGTACACGCTGATGAGGAGAGCATTGTTCTCGAAATGTACATACGTGTAATTAAAAATTATTTTTGTGGATTAGTGGTTTGTCTTGTTTTCTCTCGTTTAATCGTTATCAGTTCAATGTTTTAAATTTAAAGAAACATCAACAGGGGAAATTTGCAAACACGAAACCTGAAAGTGAAGGAAGCGACTGGGAAAAAACGCATTCTACAAAGTTGTTTGTTTTTTCCCATTTAAATGGACCCCGTGTAAAGCCACTCATTTACAGCCGTTCTGTAAAACGGGATAGCCACCATGAAAATTCTTCACATAGTATTTAATGATAAATTTTCTCCAAAGCTCTAGGACGTCGAACTTCCGAGTAAAAAGCCTGTTATAGTCTTTTGAACAGACATATTCTCTCTCCATAAGAGTTGATGTTTTGAAGAGGGTCAAAAGTTATTTGTGAAATTGGAGGACTGACTTTAATAACAAGACAGAAATTTTTATAGTTTTTTTTTTATTTCGTTTTGTTTATATTTATTATTTTAGATCATTAATCAGACATCTCTTTTTTGCATTTTTATAACTTTCATATTATTCAGAATTCTATATTAATTACCTTATTTCATAAATGGAGAATGTATTTTGCAAGTAACAATAATTTTTGTTATTTTAGTTATTTATAGCAGAAAAAAAATACATTCATTGTTACTTCATAGCTACTTTAAAATTTTAATGAAATTTAAATTATAATCGTGCATTATTCATGAGGGCAAGAATAAGTATTTTCATACAATAAAGGTCTTACATAAACATTTACATTCCTAAGACCTTGGTTGGTTGTGCAATTGACCTGGCTTCTCGGAAGGAAATTTAGTACGAGCTCTATTTGGAACAGCAATTTTTTTTAAAACGATTAATAATGAAATTATAATGTAATGACATACTGTAATCGACTTGATTACTTTTTTTTAAACAACACTGAAATTAATTACGAGTAGGATTGATAATTCAATAAAATTAACACGGAAGTCTGTTTGTAACTTGATTTCGTCTACGATACAGGTGTAATTAATTCGCTTATATATAAATTATCTTTTTACTTACTTGGATGTCCAATTAAAAGAGACTTTTGGGTCCACGACGACAGCGGTGATTTCGAGCGTATCGTTGCCATCGTTACGCACGACACCCTGACGACGGATGGATTCCAGGCCATAGAACTGACCTCTCGTCAGGAAGGAAATGTCATCGACGGGCAGTACACGAATGCTTGACAAGCGATTTAAAAAGAAAACCAAAAAAGCTATTATTTTGGTGCATTTTACAAAGACTAAAATTATAAGCTCTACATAATTAACAACGAGCAATATGTGAGATTAGCTCATTTAAATATAAACCTGTATTAACATAGAGAAGTTTAGCAGTGAAACAATAATGCATTTATTAAATCAACTAGAATAAATTCGGAAGCCTACTTTATAATTACATTGTGATGAATACAGACTTTACCTCGAATTTGATCGTAGTCGAAACTGATCGAAAACCCTGTCGATGAATCGATCGTCATTGTCAATCACCTTCTCAGTCTTTGGCTCTTCATGCACTTCATCCTTGTCTTCGTCTGTTATTGTAACTGCAGCTGTCGTATTTGACAACGTTGTCGAATTTGACAATGATAAAATGATGTTCGCATTCATTAACACCAGCGTTAGGTGGAGAGTTAATTTTAAATAGCTGAGCCACAGCATCCTTTAATTTTTACGTGTTTTTGCCGGCTTCTCTTTATTTATTGTAACGGAGTTGCTTTCGTCTCCCTTCTTCTTTTTTCACCGTCTCACGTCGACCTTGAGCGTGCGAGCGGGCGGAAAACGGCTCCTCAAGAAAGACTCATAAAACGGAGACGAGAGGAGGGAAAAGGAGGGTTGACGGTCAGAAGAGGGCATCGGAGCTGAAGCAACTCAAGCCATACATGGCATTTTGACCTAGTTTAAATGAGTGTGAGAAACAGCCGAGGCTGACTCATCCCTTTTCAAGCGGATTAGACAATGAGAATGGATTAACATGAATGTTCTTAATCAACTTCGTAATATAATGAATACAGATAAGGGAAAAGCCTTCTTGACACACCTATGTGTTACGGCTATCGTTAAACATCTCAAAAGTTTTAAGTTTGAAACAAATATTATGGAGTTATTTGCTACGAATTGTTTTATTAACTTACATGCTTTAGCAACAGAAAATAGGCTGACGAGTCCACTAAGACAATTTGTTATCTGCTAGTCTTCTAAGAATAAAACTGCTTATTTGGAACAATTTGTGGAAGGTAAATTTCGCATCAATTTTTCTCGGAATATTATGACCACTTGAAAAATTGTACTTGTACTTCAAAAATAAATCATTCTTATGTCACTTCTAACCTGTCAATATTTGCAAACATTTCACGGACGAGGAGGGGTAGATGCAGTTTGTTTAATAAAGTTAAACAAGTTTTGACAAGGGTCGAGGGAGAACAGAAGTTTCCGTAGAAATATTTAATTGTGGATTGAAGAATATTTGAATATTCCGCTACTAAACTTAATATTTCATAGATACTAACATTTGCATAATTATCACACTTCCTGTTTTGAAAGAAATACTCGTGAATTGTTATATTGTGAACGCTCCTATAACGCCATATTCTCACAATGCATTTCCAAAAATTGCGACAGTCTTCCTTTAACATCCTATCTATATTACTATGGACAGCTTAACTAGATTAATTGTAAGCTGTCTCTCCATAGCACGAATTTTTTTTCTAGTACATTTTTATAGTCGAACTAATGAAAAATTTCCCTATTTTCTTCATGCACATATATCAGGATTTTTCATTTTCAGGTATCAATGAATTCCCCTATAAATTCAGAAACCATACAACATTACAACAGATGGCACAAGCAGTTCGATGGTATTGAGGGCGGTCGCGTGTTCGCATGACTTTGTTTATCCAATTGCGTCGCAAAACTGCGTATATAATGCGATTTTTTTTTCTCATTTAACTAATTGATTTGATTTTGCTTTGCTGAGATTATTATAAGACGGTACGAATTAATCTGACTTGTATGTATTCTAATCTTATAATGCTGTTTCAAAATAACTTGATATGAACAAAATACGAGGGGCGGTCATAAAGTCATTACAATCAGCCAGAAGACTGAGAGATGGTAGCGTCAGTCCTTCTCCACATACAGTGCTTTTCATAATTATAACGTCACCTTCTAATGAATAGTTTTTGAAATGTACGATGAATGAACAATATAGTATCTGATCATAATCTATTTAGAAGGTAAAACAAATGTTATTTGTGAAATTTTATAGCAGTTTAATGCATATTTAGCTCTAGGAAAGGAAAAAAGTGATTCACAGCTTTTTCATAAATATAACGTCACCTTAAGATTAACACATACGTACACCAAATTAACATTCCAGGGTTTGCTTCAGTGCGTGATAACATTACCAATTTTATTTATAACTTGATACAATCTACCATTTGTACCCAACATTGAATTAACAAGACTTTGTAAGAATGTGAGACTGATTTTATTCCATGCAGTTTCGATAGCAGTTTTCAGCTCACTAATGTTTTCATACCGTCGACCATCTGTGTAAGCCTGATGTGTGAGCCATCCCCATTGGGTTTAAATCAGGTGAGCAGGCAGGCCACTCCATAACATTAACCTTATTAATGAAACCACTGACGTGTACTGCGGCTTGAATGGATGGATGCGTTGTTTTGCTGGTACATCAGTGGAGTTCGCCTAAACCTTTTTAAATAGGGGATGAGATGACTTCTAAGTATACTCTGATACTCTGTGCTGTTCATTTTTGTTGATGGAAAAGCCAACGTGAGCGTGCCCAACGAACTGAATGCACCCCACACTATCAATATTCTACCTCCAAAGTTCCGTTTAGAAAGGACGCGCTCTTCCTTGCGTAAGTCTCGCCAATAACAATTGAAACCATCGGGCCCATGAAGATTGAATTTTTTTTCATCACTGAAAATAACCTGTACAATATAAAAACAATTTGTATACTTGTAGGTACGTTCATTACAATTGACTTATCGGTAAACTTACCGTATTCCAATCTGTGTTCATGTTTTCACCTGCATATCTTAATCGAGCTCTTTTATGATGCTCTCTCAGACGAGGGGCCGGTTTCAGTTGGCATGTACAACATTAGCACTGCCGTTTAAGGTTCTCCAGACTGTCGAAGTCGAAACATCTAGGTTAAGCTCTTTCCTGATGATACTACAACTTTTTGTAGAATTAGATGCTGACCGAATGATCAACCGTTTGCTTCGTTCAGAGTTTTGATGGACGTCCAGTTCGTTTCATAGTCCCATATTTAGTAGAGTTCTTCAGGTAATTTTGAACAACTCTCTGTGAACGTCTAACCTCACGTGCCATCGCTCTTATCCCCTTTCCAGTCTTTCTGAAAGCTTCAATTTGCCCCTTTTCTCGCTCGGAGAGTTGCTTTCCTCGTGGCACTGTTAAATAATTATGGTCATATGTCGTTTGTGATAATTTATACCCAAAATCATGTAAAAACCTTGGTGACATTATAATTTTGCAAAAGATACAAAGTGATGTTTTGCTTATTAATCACTAAATATGGAATCAAATGACACAACATTTCGTAAATAATACCATCTCTACCCTACAATAATGGAATGATCAAATACCAGTCCAGTTCATTTACTGGACTATCAATATCTCATATTTTTGGGGTGACCTTATAATTATGAAACGTGTACTGTATGAACCTCCGAGGGCCACACACTTTCCTCAACAATGGACGACTTGCTGGATGCTACTTTTGGTTGTTGAGGAACTGCTCCACCTCGAAAATGACCTCGTCGAGGGAAGAGGAAGAAGTCGCTTGGGGCCAGATCGGATGAATACAGCGGATGGGGCAGTGTTTCGAATCCCATTTCCGCCGAAACGCGCATGGAATGCTGAATGTGCTGGCGCGATGTCTTGCGAAAATCTGACCGCTTTGGACACCTTGCTTCGCTGCTTTAACTTGATGGGCTCCCGTAATCTCCGCAGGAGATCCCGGTAGTACGCTCCCGTGATTGTATCCACTTGCTTCGCAATTTGTGGCTCGTCATAGATGGAGGGGCGTACGCTCCGAGGTTCGTCTTCCATGCTTGTCGACACCACATGGAGACTGTCTGGCGTTGCCACCATAAACGGGCACTAACTCCTCATGGATTTGTTTGGCGTTGTTCTACACGTATATAGAGCATTACGGGTCACACCACCAAATTTTTCGACGCTCTGGCGGCATTTAGCGGTACTGCACCAAATGCCGCTTTGTATCCTCCAGCACTCGAGGGATGTCGCGTCCCAGTGGCACTACACATTTTCAAATGCGATCGTTCGTTCATGTTGATTGTAATAACTTTATGACAGTCTGCCGTACAAGAATACAACTGTGTTTAAATGAAATAGAGACATATCAATTCTCCACTAGCAATTTATTTTTAAAAATTGAGAAAACCCCCAACAACGAAAAAGAAAACAATGAAATATTTTTAAATTGAAATGTTAAATTAAATGCCACTGTTCTTAAGCAGTTAAGTTCCATTGTAATAGCGAAGGGGTAGGGTGTTTTTTTTTTAATATTTACTAATATTTTTTTATGTTTTCTTTTTCATTGTTGGGGTTTTTCTCAATTTTTAAAAATAAATTGATTGTGGAGAATTGATATTCTAGAAATTATTCCCCCAAGGTAATTGTATTGAATTGTATAATTGAAATTTTGTGATACTTTTAAGTTTCATGATGTCTTGCCATGTGGCCTCTTGTTTTTTTTTTTTGCTCTTTCCTAATTTTTTAAGTTTTTGCCTGTATCACACTCCACCTTACTTGGCTTCTAAAGATGAGTGGTTCCCAGTCGAAAACGTTAGAGCTTATAATACTTTGGAACTTGTTCACAATGGGCGTTTCTTCGAAGATTTTCCGGATCAAATCATGAGTTCTTTTCAGAACTGTTCACGGAGAAATCACCTTTCATCTTGGCGATTTGGATTGTTTTTTTGTTTTTTTTTTACCATGGAATGTCTTTTTACGAGGTCTTGTGTATTCTGCGTTTTTGGAAGAGTAGGACTTGATTATGTTCACATCATTTAAGACTTTGTTGTAAATTGATATTTTAATTTTTCCATTATGAAATATTTTTAAATGGGAATGTTAAATTAAGTGCCATTGTTCTTAAGTTGTTAAATTCCATTGTAATAAGGAAGGGGTAGGGTGTTTTTCAATATTTACTATTATTTTTTATGTTTTCTTTTTCATTGCTGGGGTTTTTCTCAATTTTTAAAAATAAATTGATTGTGGAGAATTGATATTCTAAAAATTATTCCCCCAAAGTAATTATATTGGAAACAGAGACAAATTAAAACAATGCACAATAGTCGCATTCACATCTTTTCACTTAAGGGAAAGTGGCTTTGTCTTTGCTTTTGAAAAGCAAAGGAAATAGGTTTTCACTGTGAATGAAATCGGAAGTGAAAAGATCACTTTTGCTGCTTTTACTTTTTCATCGAAGTCTAAGGTCAAAAACTCTCACCGGTGAGAAGTTAGCGTTTGGTCGGTCAGAAATCCCGCTGAGAAAACTGTGACGTTATTTTAACGCGGTCAGAAACGCCAGTTAGTGCTACTATGCCTAACCGGACTTGCGGTTAGAGCCTGAGTTGCATGAACCAATCAGGAAATTTTTACTACTCTCGGCGCTTCTCGCCTCACATAACTCTCGGCCCTGCGGGCCTCATTGGTCACTGTTTTCCGTTACTCGAACGCCTTCGGCGTTCTGTTTACGACGTCCCCCTCCGGGGGCAAGATAATGATATATACCCCAACCTATTTGGTTACAGGGGGCAGTTGGTTTCCCCCCCGGCCGGTTACGGGAGGCTAATGGTTAGTACTTATTTTATTGGTGACGTCAAAATCTTTCTTCACGCTCATTGGTTCATGCAACTCAGGCTCTAACCGCTTTTCTAACCGTCCTCACCGAGAAAATGGCGGTTAGCCCAGTGAGAAATTACGTCATCATTCTCTCACTGGTGAGGGTTTTTGACGACAGCCTAAAACTGCGTCGGCCATAAATAGACATGATGAACATATTGAAATTGTTTGAAAAATAGTAAGTGATTTATTGATTGTGGAAACTGTTTTTTATTGTTCTCCATGGTTTTATTATTCCTTAATTTATAACTAACAAAATTTACAACGTAAAATACGTTACTTACGCCGTTAAATTACAAGTTTTATCGGAGGGCAATCACCAAAACGAGCGAACCGACGATTCATTATGATACCACTAAACCGGAATTTAGTAACTGTAAAAGCCAGAAAAGTAACTAAAGCAGGGGGGGGGGAGTGGGTACTGACCCGCTTCAGAAAAGCCACTTTTGAGACTTTGCTTTCCTTAAAATGACATCAAGATAAGTGAGAAAAGTTAAGAGATTGTGAACGCGACTATTGAAAGAAACTATTTGTGATAAGACAATGAAATGCATATGATTGAATGTTTAAGGGTTGAATGTACTGTAATTAAAAGTTTAACTTTCTTGCTATCTTTACAAAAAATTTACACATTAAAGAGATTAATATTTATGTGGAATCTTATCATGTAAAGCTATCTTTTCGTCCTTCATAATTTTTACTTTAGTGCGATATTGAAAATCATACGAAGAGCGAAGTGAGGTTATTAAATATCTAAAATTGCCTTTGCATGAACACTATCAAGTTATTTTTCGGTCGCTAACAACCGTTAAGTCCAGCGGGAAGAAGATGCAATGACTTTACATCCTGACGTGATAGACAAATTTGGAGTTCAGATATGGAATCAGCACACTCAAATTCGTCTAGAACACCTACGTTTCATCAAATTGCTTTGTATATGATGTTATTTGTCTTACTGAGACCAACTTATGTCCAGATATTAACAACGCCGAATATGGTTTAAATAATTATGCCATTTATCGACAGGATCGTGATGAATCCACCAGTGGAAAAAATCAGGTGGTGGTGTTCTTCTTGCGATTGGTAACCATTTTTTCCTCTACTGCAGTAAAAACAAATACATCGAAAGTGGAACAAACGTTTGTTAAGATTAACAATCCTAGCTGCTCCTCTACGATCTTCTGTGGCGTATACAAGTCAGAGTCAAAAAACCGTGGACACACTGTTTTTAGAGAAAAGTTTACATTTGTCGGTGTATAAATAAATGACAGCAGTGTTTGATAAGTGTAAATTTTTAATCTAATGTACTTTTGGATCTGTTATGTACGTCTGTAAAAAAATCAGAGCAAAATATGCACTACAACAAATTTTAAAACTTCAAACAAAAGATAACAACAAATCAAAAAAGCGTGGACACTCCAACTTGGAGTCATAAATACTGTGGGACACTTTATCAATTATAATTATACATTATTACTAATATTTTGTAACATCGCCTTTTGCATTAATTAAAGCTTGCAGACATTTTGGCATGGAGCAAACAAGTTGGTTGCACAATTCAGGCTTTACATCGTCCCATAGTTGCTGCAGATACTCCTTCAGTTGATTCTTGGTTGTTCGTTGCTTTTTTTGAACTTTAGCCTTCAAAATACCCGAGTATTTTCGATAGGGTTTCATGTCTGGTGAACTGGAAGGCCAATCCATCACGTTAATTCTGTTCACGGCAAACCATTCCTTAGTCGTCTTCGCTGTATGGCATGATGCTCCATCCTGCTGAAATATTGCACCACGACTCAACTTGAATTTTGCAATTGAAGGACGCAAATTTCCGTCCAAAATTGTCTGGTACTTTGCTGCATTCACTGTCCCTTCCACGAAATGCAGTTTCCCAACACCTTGGCTGCTTATACATCCCCAAACCATAAGGGATGCTGGAAACTTAACACTGCATTTCAGACATGCAGGATGATTCGCCTCATTTTTCGAACGAATCACCGTATTTCCAGTTTGACACCCAACAGACAAATGAAACGTAGATTCGTCGCTAAAAATAACTTTTTTCCACTGGTTTTCGGTCCAATTGAGTCGTCTTTGGCCCACAGCAAACGATATCGGTTTTGTTTCGATGTGAGAAATGGCTTCTCTTTGGCCTTGTAAAATTTGTAGCCCAGCTGGTGGATTCTTCGCCTTGTTGTGGATGTGGATGCCGGTGTTTTAATCATGTCCTGCCATTTTTTCGACAATTCTGATGTTGGGGTAAAGCGGTTGGATTTAATTATGGTTTTCAGTTGTCTTTCATCGCGAGCAGAGGTCTTTTTCGGGCGGCCTGATGATTTTCTAATATCCACGTTACCCGTTGTTTTGTACTGTTGGATCAAGTTTATTAACCGCATTTTTTGAAACTCCAAGCATTTCACCAATTTGTCGCATTGACAAGCCCGTTAAAATATGTTCTACAACAAATTTTAAAAATTCAAACAAAAAATAACAAAATCCAAAAAGCGTGGACACTCCAACTTGGAGTCATAATACTGTGGACAAGGCTGATTTGCTTTATCAATCATGTCTCTACAACCCCCAATGATTGAATGGAATCGTCTCATTTACATGTCAGGTGATTGTACACATTTCAACGGTAAAAAACATTGGCAATGGCGCCCGGAAAAGCTCTCTGTGTTAACACACGAAATCAAATTATTAAACATCACAAAGCTCTGATTTTTTACAGACGTACATAACAGATTCAAAAGTACATTAAATTAAATATTTACACTTATCAAACACTATTGTCATTTATTTGTACACCGACAAATGTAAACTTTTCTCTAAAAACAGAATGTCCACGGTTTTTTGACTCTGACTTGTATATTCCTCCTGGTGCACCTGTGGAGACATATCTTTTAAATTTCAATGAGATTGAACGTATGATGCTGGCACATCCTGATTCAAGCACATGCATCTTAGGTGACTATAACCTTCGTGAGCTTTCACCTTTTTGGACCACAGGCAAAAAATACTACGACCGACACGGCCTCTCCCCATCAGCCAGTTATTTACTTGACATGTTGCATTTTTTAAAATCTTACCCTATTTAATAAGGCTGTCAATCATAATAATGTTATAATCGATTTGGTTCTGTCATCGGCTAAATTAGGTGTTGCGGATGCCTACCCTCTTATTCATCCTGATCCACATCACCCTCCTCTACACTGCTTTTTGTATGTGTTAGACACTAGTAACAAAATGAAATCTGATTTACTTTCCTGCGACTTTGTTAATGCTGATTATGACAATATTGTGAATCAACTGTATAGGCAGATTGGTGCTTATTGGAAAATATGGATCTGAAAACTGCTATTAATTACTTTTATAATGTTATTTATGAAATTATCGAGTATTTTGTTCCCAGATTTAAAATTAGAACTAACCGATATCCTAAGTAGTTTTCCCCAGAATTGAAATTGCTTGTATGCCGTAAGAGATCTGCCCATCATAATTATAAGAAAACAGGATCTACGGGTGATTATAAGTACTTCTCTACTCTAAGAACACAGTGTAAAAACCATACAAAATTGTG
Source organism: Rhysida immarginata (assembly GCA_023313115.1). Lineage (NCBI taxonomy): Eukaryota > Metazoa > Arthropoda > Chilopoda > Scolopendromorpha > Scolopendridae > Rhysida > Rhysida immarginata. The sequence goes on from JAHWFO010016460.1 coordinate 79,127, forward strand.
TTATAAAACCTATATCTCTTCAATAGAACTCTGCAGTCTACACCAATATAAAATCTTTCTGGAATTACGTCAACTCAAAAAAGTCAAATAATGATCTGCAATCCCGTATGCGCTATATTGATGATGTCAGGAACGATCCGCTTGAAATAGTTAACTTATTTTTCCTGTATTTCTCTTCTGTTTATGATGATACCTGTGCAGCTCCCCCTGTTTGCGATCTGTCATATAACCATGGGGTTGACATTTCAAATTTTTCAATTTCCGACATAGAGCACAAACTTAAAACACTCAATTATATTCACTCACATTACACAAACACCCAATGACGCACAATTATTTGTTATGTCGCGTGTACCTATCCAAAGAATGCATGCCTGGAAATGCATATTTGCCTAGGTAGATGGCATTGATAAATGATGGAGCACCTTTCATCATCTTAAATATGCAAATTAGGACGCATCCAAATTATATCTTGAAAACCGTTACAGATACACAACAAAATTCCGATTGCACATTTGTTCAACAGCAAATTCCAAACAAAACAAATTGTACAAAAAATAATTTTCTTGAAAATTGGTAATCATGTGAGGCGGTCGGATTAATAATTTCTTAGACTTTCTGCAATCGGGGATTACAGAAAGTCATGTTCTAATATAGTGAGCAGGATGCCTGTCACAGTCTGTTTTACAAATTCACGTAAAGTGACCAAATATCATTCTCTCACAACAACATTCACATTATGCTTTTCTGTGTTGCAGATTGCGTTGGATAGACAGCGTTCACAATGCCAGGCCATATGTCTTTCAACCGGACTCTACGCCTGCACATAAAGCTATTTCCAGACCATACTTTCGCAACTGCGCAGTCGAAACGTATTTCTATTGAACAATCCTCGTATAAGACTGTTCATATACCTTGTAACTGTTTGATACCAATTTTGCTTGAATCACTTACAGACGGAAACGTTGAAGGGTCGAATCACTTGAATAATGTGGAATTTTTATAATCTTTATGCTGTTCTGTAACGCAGCTTGCATGAGACAAGTTGAATCCATAATCTTAGAGAAGTAATTTTTAAATATTTCTATTCCATCCAGCCATTGGGGAATTCATCCATAGAATTTTTTTTTATATTAGATGCTCGTTATTGGTCATACAAGGTCTTCTCTTTGTATATTTTAAAGGTGGAACTCTGCATCCCAGAGCGTTAGCAGCTAGAACAAAGGTTGTATTTTCTCTTCCTGATGTACTTATTCTCTCGATGAGATTTGAGCTCCCTCTCCGACAACTTTAGCCCTTAATGAATCTATGATCACAAATCAGGTTACTTTGGTCCAAATTTTAAATTTTGTCACGTATGTCTTCTACAATAGTTTTAATTTTGTCAGAGAATAACACAAAAAACGATCAAAAGATCGAAACATTTATATACAGAGTGCGGCAGGAGACAAATGAAAGGAAGAGACTGGCAGTGACCTCCCCTCTAGTGGTGCCTTCGCGCCGCCATATTGGGACTGGCAAGAAACAGCTGATCGCTCGAGGCAATGCATATGAATCAATCGGTTTGGTTTGGTTTGATTTCGTTTGTTTGTTTGGTATTAACGTTCTTTTCAACTGCTATGGTCATTTCAGGATACCGTTATAAGGGCCGCAAATTTTGCCTCGCAAGGGTTTTTTAACGTGCAGCCAGCAAACGACTACAAGGGAGCAACAGCTTTATTTCCCTTCCGAAGGAAGTGCGTGATCTCAGGATTTTCCCCCTGAAAAAATCTTCGTCGTCCTCGGCCGGGATCGGACCCGCGTCCTCGGGCATCAGAGGCGATCACACAACCACTGAGCCACCGAGGCCGATGTGAACCAATCGCAAACAATTATTTTTTCTTATATCTACCTAAGATATCTGGATGAATTTATTGGGGACCACCAGAAAAACTTGCTCTATTAAACAAAAACAATAATCATCCAATTCGGTCCCTCTGATAAAAAGTTATTTGGTGATAAATAAAGTTATTCTTAAACATAAATTTTAAAAAAATAGTTAAATGGAAAAGGAGGAAGAGGTACACAATTAACTAGGAAAATTCTCCTTTATAAATTTGAAAGTAAATAAAATAAAATATACAGTTCACCAATTATAATCCAAATTATTGTTGATTTGTACGAGATATACTAATTATAATCTCTCCTAATAACTAACTGGCCCACATTCTCGTACATATTGGTCAAATCGTTTTTTAAAACTATCCAATACTTCAGTTCACAAGTAATTATAGTATTAGTTAATTGCTTATTATAATATGTGGATTAATAAATTGATTATTTTATTGAACTGAGAATTATTTCTTCCTTTTCTTTTAATTTAAAATTTTAAAATTTGTCTTTTAAAAATTCGTTAGGCATTGAATCAGCTATTTGAATTAATTAAAAGTATACGTTATCGTTAGTTAATGCAATAAAATTTTTTAAAAAATCAGAAAACACGTTATGCTTATTAATACTTTCAGAAAAAAACAGCTGAAATTACATTGAGAATATACGCCGCCTTAGTTTTTTGCCAATAGCAACATGGCGAATGCTGCACTTCCGGTGGCACCAGTAGCGCTCAGCGAAATGAATAGTGCACTGCCAGTCTCTTTCTTTCATTTGCGGCAGGTATTTGAAAACACGTGAGTTTGACGTAATAGTCAATACGTCATACTATTTAACAATTCCTAAACGAGTCAGATAAATATGGCGGATCTAAAGATAACCCAGCAAATGAAGCGACATGCTGTCATCATCTTCTTGGCTGTAGGACACTCCGACTACGATTATTGCTGCATTCCTGAAAGTCGCCCGTTCAAAGTTCGGGGAGAAATGGACGCTGCCAGTGGTGATGTGCCAACCGCTGCCAGTGCACAGAGGGACACTGCCAGTGGTGATGTGCACAGAGGAAACTACATTGTCGGCGCTTGGACTGTATCAGGACGTCGGAATTCATCCGTTCTGTCTAAGCTGCAATCGATGAGGACCCTAGGAAGTCCATAAGGGCACTCGGGAGGGAGCTACATGTTAATGAGGCGACCATTCGATATGTGGTGCATGAAGACCTCCCTGGATTATTGCTGTAGCACGTGATAGGCCGTATGTTTTTCAACAGGACTCAGCTCCAAGTCATAAGGCCCACAGCATCCAAGTATGGATGACCACGAATCTTCACAACCACATCCCTCCCAACATGTGCCCCCCCCCCCCCCAGCTCCCCTGATCACAATCCTTTGGACTATTACGTCTGGGGCGTCGTTGAGAGGGGGCCCAACAAGCATCCACACAACACTGTTGAAGCTCTCAGGCCAGCTATTGTGGAGGCAATGGAAGAAATCCAGAAGACCCACCTCATTGCTGCCTGACAGCGGTTTCGACAGCGTGTGGAGGCTGTCATTGCGGCGGACGGTGGTTTTATTGAATAACAATATGTATTTTGTAGTCCTTTGTACAAAAATGTAAATTGTATTAAAGGCTCTGTGGTATCTTAAATGTCTGCTCCTTTTACTGCGGACATCGATTTGTTCTCAAATATCTGCCGCACCCTGTATAAAGAAAGGATCAGTTGTCTGCTTTTTTTATAATAAATACAAAAGCTCTTCAATCAATACTTTCAATAAGTATTTAAAAAGCAAGCCCAATGGAAGGAATTGAGGCCACCTATCCAGCAACTGATAAAGAGGACTCGGCCACGCAATGAAAGACGAGACTTCAGCGCCGTTTTCGAAATCCTGTGATTTTTGACCAAGCAGCCAACAATCGGGTTGATGTACAGAGTGTTCCCGACTTACGTAAGTAGTTCTTTTCACAACTCTTTGTGACATGCCAGCCCCCCCCCTCCCTTTTGATCTGACAATTTCAAATATGCCATTCGTTTGTGCTGATTTGTGCCATAAATCCCATCGTTTGTGCTCAATTACATAAAAGTTATAAAGAAAAGAAAATCTTCAGTGGAGGGGGAGCTAATGGCAGCTAGTCCCCCACTTTTGAATTCGACAATTTCAAATATGCCATTCGTTTGTGCTGGTTGGTGCTGTCAAGCCCAACATTTAATACTCAATTACATAAAGAGTTATAAAGAAAATCAATTTGTGGGGGGGGGGGGGGCTAGCGACATGCTTGCTTCCCGCACCCCCTAGCTTTAAATATGACAATTTCAAATATGCCATTCGTTTGGGCCTTCATTTGTGCTGGTTTGTGCCATAAACCCCAATGGTTTTGCTCAATAACAAAAAATAATTAAGTAAATATGAACTTGGGGGGGGGGGGGGGCGTTGTTGACATTTTTTATTCTCGGGATTTCAAATATACTATTCGATTGTACTAAATATAGCATTTCAAGATGAGGAATGAGATAGACAGCCTCATATGTTAAATTATATGTAACAGCCGGAACGTTAAACGTTTTGAAATTTCAGCCGGAACGTTTTTTTGTATGTTCCGTTTTCTTTCTAATGTAGCACATAAGAAGTTAATAAATGTAAACTGGAGATAATGCTCCAAGCATTAGGCAATGATATCATCAGAAAAAATGGAAGGAAAAATTCAACGACCTGGGTTCTAACCAGGAACCACGAGTATCACGCTATCCTAGACACATGGATACAGCTTTACTGTACAGTCTTCACTATAACCCAATAGCAGAGGGGTTCCACCATGGGTTCATTCTTAGACTATGGTTCCACGTCCAGAGCTAATGGAATGTGGAGGGGGTATCCCATTGTTTTTACACCTGACCACACCCAAAAGGCGAGCGTCACCCCCTCCACATTCCAAAGGCCCTGGACCTCCCCCGCCACATTTCAATCACCCTGGCTCGCAACTGGTGCTGCTCACGTGACAGCTGACATCACAGATGTATTCTTAGGGGGCCCATACCAAAACCATCCTGCGATAGGCCACAGGCCGCAGGCATTTTTCACCTCGCCTGTTGCCTTTATCGCCCACAAACTGGTATAGGCCGCGTCTGTCAGTGTACAGGCCAGCTGGGTTGGCAAAGTTCCAACTTTCTGCTAAATTCCAGTTTTCTTGTAGATTTCTTGGGCGTAGATGAAAATACATTTCACTATTTTCGCAAATTATGTAATTGAAAATATATATATAGCTATATGTGCGTTTGAAATTATTTACTTTGAACTGACGACAATATCAAAATCAATATTGAAAGTATTGTTAAAATCAAATAAAAAATAAAATTACATTAAAAAGGGTCATAATTTTGCCAAGAATTTTAGCACTTAATTTCTCAATTAACCCATATTTCAATTATTGAATGTACACATTTATTGAAGTTATAATTTCAGTGTGGAGACCCCGAGCCCACGAATTACGGAGCTAAGGAACCGGACTTTTCGGAAAGTGAAAAAATACCGTGCCCACCGTATTGCACAGGCAAGTGACTTTAACACATGCTTCACCGACAGAACTTTTTATAATTTTTCTCAAAGTGTTTTTTCTCGCAGGAAGAAACCCGCGTGCCGATATGGAGCCCTCCGCGAGCCGGGGGGGCCCCCCCCCCCCCCCGGCCGCTGCTCCTGGTTGAACCTCAGACACTGATGATTCCAGAGTTTACAGACGAATCTCCTGGCCATGCAGGAACGGGGTCAACGAACTGCGAAGGAGCAGAGGAGCGGATAGAAAATTGGAAACAGATCCGGGCATAAGCCAAGACACGCTGACGAGCCCTGACCACGCCGACAGAGACGACGACAGTTCGAAGTCAACCGCTGATGCAATCATATGGCAAGGCATAGACGAAGAGCAAGACGCTCCCGCCGATCCACACCCTTATCTTTTGGAGGAAGAGGATACTCATCTGCCCGCCATAATATTTCTCAGCAGCCCGACGTCGGAGGATGACGCAATAAGTATCCTGAGTGCCCCAGCCATCCCATCAGCAGACGACGGCTGCCTTGCGGCAGAGATTTCTTGCTGCGAGCTGCACTCGGCTTTAGCGTCTCCGATACAGGTTATTTCATTACAATTATTTTAGTGATATAGTTAATCATGTTAAGATCATACTGACAATTAAGTGTGATACTTAATCTCTCTTCAATATCAGTTGAACTAGTCTGAGTTGCTTCTGTGCCATCCATTTCCGAATACTTAGCTATTAAGCTAATCTCGATTTCTTTTACTTCTGCTTTAGTATTGGACAACACTCCTCGAAACCTGCAAGAATCGCCGCCTACTTTGACAGCGGTGGCAGAGCACCACGGATTTCGTTGCCAGAAGTTTTGCCAGCAGATAAGCATCGAAGCTCAGATCCCAGCCCAGATGTTTGCTCCCCAGATGATATCCCAGACATATGAAATATTCACTAATTATTTATGTCGCCCTCATTGAATTGACTTTTGTAAAAGTTTATCAGTTTTGTTCAATCAAATTTGATTAAACTTTATCTTGATTATTAAAATTCGTCATCCTCCTCCTTTCTCTACACACGACCATCTTATTTGATATTAAGCATTCCAATTAATTAATTAATTTAATTAAAAGTCGTGAGAGAGAGGGGTAGGTGCTTGGTAGTCAAGCAGTGGAACGCCACGGACAAAAATAATAACATAGATGCTTCTACGAACTTTGCTGAATTTTTTTTGTGTAAATGCTTACAGACTTTACTTTATTTTTCATGTGCGGAAGTTGCCTCAGGATCGTTCTTGGAGGAGAGAAGAGGGTGAGGTGCTAGTAGTGGATTCGCCAGAAGGATAATAAAGGAATCAGAAGTCGACAGTGGTGGTGAGATCTAGATAGTAATTAAAGAGGGGGTGTTTACAAGATTGGTTTCAAAGAGCTGCATAGTAGTGAAGAGCCTAGGGGAAGTCTAGGAAGTATTCTCGAATCAGGGATTGATTTATTGTCTCAGACTGATTTGGAAAGGTGATTTCAAAATACAGAGGGACGTTTAGGGAAAATGAACGTCGGTCGAATCTCTAAAAAAGAGGAGAATGAACTCAAAGGATGGCTCTCCAAGGAACATTACGGAGCCGCTAGTGTGAAACATATAGAGGACTACAACCTCGCGTATCTAAGATTAGTAAATAATGTTAGAAGTTGGAGTGAAAAAGAAAAAATAGCGGCCTATTTAAATAGTTTTGAAAAAGATATGCGGGACAAATTAAAGACGGGAAACTTAAAAAGTTTAAGGGTCGTGATGGAAAAAGCAAAGAAACTATTAAAGAGGAAGCCGAATATTGAAACTATAAAAGAAGATTTTCTATTATTAAGAAGGGAAAAGCAAATGGTAACAGATGCCATGGATAGCTTTAAAGCAAGGCTTAATTTCAGTGAAAATGGCAAACGGGAAGTTAATATAGAAGATAAAGAGATAGAAATTAAGTATAAAGCTAAAGGAAAAAGGCGTAAACCAAGAAATAATAATACGGTTAGAGGGGTGGACGATAAAGAAACTAATGAGAACTAGGATAGTATGGAGGTAACTTGTGGGCACATGACAGTAAAAACTGCGGGCATTATGGATGAAGGAAAGGACGATGGCCTCAAGAAAATAAAGAGTGGTAAATCGATTAAAGAAGAAGAGGAAGAAGGCAAATTCGACGAGATACCGGCCGCAGAATGATTGCCGATAATAGGAATGAACGAAGCCGACCGTGGAGAGACCGATTGTAGCGTTAGTGGTGCATGTTGATTAAAGAAACTATATCTGAATCCAAGTTGCGTTTTGTAGAACAAAAGAAAGTAATTTACTTCGCTCTTAATTATTTACATTTAATTTATACACAATTAAAGTATAACAGTTTTGATATTTGTGGAATGCTGGATCAAGAGAATCTCTGTCCGTGGCGAGAGTCAATCCATGTGTCTGTCTCTCGCGTGCCACCTGGTCTTTTTTTCCTATGACCCCTGATGGTCATTTTTGGAAACAGGATATTTTGTTACGCCATCTGGTGGTGAAATAGAGTCCTTAGGAGAGTTCGCCACACCGAGCTTTTTGCTGGAGTCGGAGTGAAGAGAAAGACGTCAGTGTGGAGAGCCTGAGCCCACGAATCATGGAGCTAAGGAACCGGACTTTTCGGAAAGTGAAAAAATACTGTGCCCACCATATTGCACAGGCAAGTGACTTTAACACATGCTTCATCGACAGAACTTTTTATAATTCTTCTCAAGGTGTTTTTCCTCGCGAGAAGAAATCCGCGCGCCGATATGGAGCCCGCCAAAGCCTACCCCCTCGCTGCTGCTCCTGGTTGAACCTCAGACACTAACAGTTCCAGAGTTTACAGACGAATCTCCCAGCCTGTCTGACTGAAACAGTTAATCAGTTTTGTTCAATCAAATTTGATTAAACTTTATCTTGATTATTAAATGCGTCATCCTCCTCCTTTTTCTACACACGACCATCTTATTTGATATTAAGCATTCCAATTAATTAATTAATCTAATTAAAAGTCGTGATAAGTAAACATTGAGAGACAAAATTATTTAAAACAAACATCAAACTGAACAAACGCTTGGGACCCTATGGACACACCCAAATCAAGGAAATTCACAGGTAAATAAAGAATTAATTAAATAATTAATTAATACACATTAATTAAAGGTAATTAAGACATTAAACCCCTTTTGTACTAAGAGTACACCTGTAACGTCAGTAGTCACGTGAGCAGCACCTCTGAGAGCCAGATCGGCCTCGGCGGCTCAGGGGTTGCGTGGTCGCCTCTGATGCCCGAGGACGCGGGTTCGATCCCGGCCGAGGACGACGAGGATTTTTTCAGGGGGAAAATCCTGAGATCACGCACTTCCTTCGGAAGGGAAGTAAAGCCGTTGGTCCCGTGTAGTCGTTTGCTGGCTGCACGTTAAAGAACCCTTGCGAGGCAAAATTTGCGGCCCCTATAACGCCGTCCTGAAATGACCATGGCAGTTGAAAAGGACGTTAATACCAAACAAACCAAACCAAACCAAACCTGAGAGCCAGCATAATGGAATGTGGCTGCGGCACATTTGAAAAACACATGGAACACCCCCTCCACATTCCATTACGCTGGATCCCGGGGTCTTCTGCTGGTGAGAGAGAAAGAATCGAAGATAGAAAAATAAAATCGAGCCAGCCGACGATAGTTTTTTATAAAAGAGAAAAGAATGGAAGAGCTCACCCCCACGGGCGGAAAAATGAGAAGTCCGCGAGGTGCGAGAGAGGAACGAGATTGAGAGACGAGAGCGAGAGGAGAGGAAATCTAAAAAGAGAGAAGAGTGGAAAAAGGAGACAGGAAGCGAGCAATCAAGATGAGTTCTGATGGCCTTCGAGCGATGGTAGCTTTCAAGCTACGGGAAAATGTAAAGTTGAATACGAAGGAGATATAGCCCGTCGTTCGTGTGAAGCATGAGAAAAGAAATTGCATCGTAAAACTACCACAATTCAAAGACTCCAGTAATAATAATTGTTGTATGTTTATTTATTCTTGTGAAGGCAACTCGGAGAAAGATTTGGAAGAAAATTTGGAGCAATTGTCGTGGTCTCAACAGTTTTTGGATGCTGCTTCTACGACAGTGTCATGTTTGAGTGTTGAAGATACCTCTAGCTCATCTCATATACAAGGTAATAAACTTCCTATTGACTTTAAACTAAAGCCGGATCAGACTTTATTAGATTATTTTATTTGCTGTGAACTTATCTGGATACGTGGCATCAGTGTAGCTGATAACAAAACTGTATTTTCGGAATTGTGTTTATTGCAAGAAGCGTATTACGCAGAAGGAATTTTTCCGTTTGGATTATCACATTATTTGTATAGTGGAAAGCGAGGATTTCTTACACTAAATATGCACGAGTATAAATTGCGTAATTGAAAGCTCGTTGCAAATAAATTTTTTTCAAGGAATTTTCTTAAGCTGTCTTCTTCTGAATTGTTCATATAATTATCAATTAGCTTATTGAAAAAGTTATATTCAGTGTCAAGACCGAGATTGCGTAATTGGAGGCATTATCATATAGCAATTAATATTATCATTCGAAGTCTTACTTACTTACTTACTTTTCAAACCCGCTTATCCGTTAGGGTCGCGGGGGCAGCAGCCCTATGGAGGATCTCCAGCGATCGCGATCTTCCGCCATCAGGCGCATGTCCTCCCTGGTAATATCCAAGCGACTCGAACCCAGATTCTCCATGTAGTCTAGCCACCTGGTTCTAGGTCGACCCCTTGGTCTCTCTAACCCACCGGCTTGGAAAATAACAACTGCCTAGGAAGCCTAGTTTGCGGCATCCGTATCACGTGGCCATACCAGCGCAACTGAGATCTCTCAATGCGGAGAAGTAGCGGCTCAACACCTAAAGATTCCCTTATTGTGCTGCTGTACACTCTACCTAGTAGGGTAACACCTGCCACACCTCTCAGAAATCTCATTTCGGCCGCTTGTACCCGCGATCGCACTCTTTCGGTCATTACCCAAGCCTCATGACCATAGGTGAGAATGGGGACAAAGATAGATTTGAAGACGGAGAGCCTGGCTTTGTTACCCAGCTCGCGTTTCGTTACCACGGATCGCCACAGTTCACGTCTGACACAGCTTGCTGCACCGATCCGAGCATCCAATTCTTTCTCCTGCCGTCCATCACTCGTGAATGCAATCCCGAGATACTTGAATTTCTCCACCTGTCTCAATGAGGCTCCCCTAACATGGAGAGCGCACTGCGCAGGCTGTCTTAAAAGGACCAAAACCTCGGTTTTAGCCACACTGATCTTCATCCCAGCTTCTTCACATTTGGCTGCAAACCGGTCTAGTGCATGCTGAAGGTTCGTGCGAGAAGACCCAAGGAGGACAAGGTCGTCAGCAAAGAGCAACCTCTCCACCAGGCAGTCGCCCACACAAACACACTCATCGCCTCGGCTGCCCCTGTCTATCCAGTCCATAAAGATAATGAACAAGAGGGGCGACAGTACGCACCCTTGGCTGAGTCCAACACCCACGGTGAACGGTCTTGACTTAATGCCATTTATCCGGACACATCTCAGAGCTTTCGTACAGAGACATGATAGCAACCAGTAATTGCCCATCCACTCCATACTCTTGCAAAACTTGCCAGAGTTCTCCCGAGGAACTCTGTCATATGCTTTTTCGAGGTCCACAAAGCAAGCGTAGACCTCTTTTGCATACTCCCAGGATTTCTCAAAGATTTGCCTTAGAGCAAAGATGTGATCCGTCGTGCTTCGGCCAGGTCGGAAACCACACTGCTCCCCCGACAGTTTGGAGTCGACTATTTCCCGACTTCTCTTCTCCAGACACTTAGCGTACACTTTCCCAGGAAAGCTGAGCAAAGAGATGCCTCGATAGTTGTTGCAATCTCTCTGATCTCCCTTTTTGAAGATAGGGATCACAATTCCTGTCTGCCATTGCTTAGGGGCCTGTCCAGATATCCAAGCAACCTGACACACTCGAGTCAGCCACAGGATACCATCCTGATTTAAGGCCTTTAACATCTCGGACCGGATTTCATCATCACCTGCAGCTTTGCCAGTCTTCAGGGACTTAATTGCCCATCTGACTTCTGTTTCAGTGATACTACCGTGACTATTCTCCGCTCCAAGGTGCACCTCGTATGCCTCAGTTGTTGTTGTTACCGGATTAAGAAGAGATGCAAACTATTCCTTCCACCTATGCAATACGCTCTCCTCCGTTTTCAGAGGCCTCCCATCTGAACTCTTAATAGGTTGTGATGAAAGAGACCTCTTTCCACGGAGGCGGCGCACGGTCTGCCAGAACACCTTGTTTGCCGAACCATAGTCTGCCTCCAATTTCTCCCCAAACTTCTCCCAGGCCTTGGCTTTAGCTGTTGATACTGCCTTTGCTGCTGCTTTTCGCGCCTCAGTGTACCGCACTCGACTCGAAGTTGACTTATTTGCAAGCCATAGCAAATAGGCTTCCTTCTTTGCCTTGACAGCTTCTTGGACTTTACCGTTCCACCACGCAGTCCTTTTCTCACCGCCCTGCGCCACACTCAGCCGCTTACGACCACAGCACAATGCAGCCGAAGTAATCACAGCAGTTTTAAACAACTGCCACTCCTCTTCAACAGTACTACGATCATGGGTAGTTCTTTGAAACCTGAAGATATGTTATCTGCAAAGGTCTTCCTCACAGCTCTGTCCTCCAATGCCTCCCATTTGATTCGCTAAGTTTGTCTGAACCTAGTATTTCGCTTGGTTGGCATGGATTCAGAGAACCGCAAAGTGCAGACAACAAGGTGGTGATCAGTTGATAGTTCTGTCCCTCTTCTCACACGAGTATCCAACACTGATCGGAATAAGTCGGCTGAAACAATTACAAAATCAATCAGTGACTTCTGGTCCATTGCATCCCTGTACCAGGTATACTTATGGACATCCCTGTGCTGGAAGAAGGTGTTTGTGATGGAAAGTCCATTGTTGCAACAGAGATCCAGCAAGCACCTCCCATTCGCATTTAAATCGGGGTCACCATTCCTCCCAAGTCTAATTTCGAAGTCTAATTTCTCATATAATTCTAAGGACAAATAAGTCTTGTGGATTTTTATTTCTTTATTGAGTTAATGAGGAAATATAATTAAAATTGCTTATTGTAGAAAAGTTTCATTTAAGAAGCAAGATTTTATTAACAAGATTACATCTAAGATATTGAGTTCAATAATTGCGTGATTGTTAATTTAAGAATTTTGATGCCCGTGTTTTGTTTTTGTTGCCGTGCTAGGAGTACAGCCATTGTAGAGTAGACTTTCGTCACATCTTACTTTTGGAGCTTCATTTCACGGAAAGAAGATTCTTCATAGTTGATGTTCAGAGCCATTCCGATTCTACTAGTTTTCAACGTGCACTCGCCATCGTTAGTGAACGCAAGTGGACATCACTTCAAGCAGATGTGGCAGTGGAAAACTTGTATTATTCAATTTATTATGTTAACCTGTAAAAGACTTATATTCAGCAAATTCATTGTTTCAAATTTTACTTTCGATTTCTGACTAAATGATCAGATTTGTAACGTTTATTTGTACTTCGAAGTGAAGTTATATTTTCTCTACGTTTGCTAATAAACATTTTATTTTCTTTCTTTACCTACCATACCTTGCTCTGTTTATCTATCTAATAAAGCGCTTCCACGTTACACAGACACGTACGATATCTGGTGTTTTGACTATTCATGCAGTTCCTTATAGATGGTTTTAAAAATTATTCATTCAATCGACAATCGAATAGCGCAGGGAAGAAAAACAAAACGAGCGGTCCGGAAGCTATGCTTCCACTGCCATACTCATCCAGTATTATAGCCAAAAGAAATACGCTGAATTAGGAAAGAAGCCAGATGAACCTGGTTAAGTCATCCACAGGATACGGAGGAGTCCTTTCCTAACAGGACGATAAAGTTGATTGTTGATTGATGATAGGACGTGGAAGAGCTAGGTGATCCAGTAGGGTGGGAAGATGGCCTTTTGGATGTCATCGAAGTTGACGTCCAGTATGTGACGAGGCCTGCGAATTATTCATTCAAATAAAGATGCTACCTTTTATAGAATCTGTTCAAATAACTAAGCACAATCCATTTAATTGGTTGCTTAATAACGACGATGGTCCTATACCAGTAGCTGATTGGATGCCTTTAGCTTCCTTCATTGCCAACTAATTGTCTTATATGGTGGCCTTGTTATTAGTTTTTATCAAATAATTTTCTGATTGTTTAACCATTGCTATATACAGGGTGAGTATAAAAACTATCAAGAAAAGTTTCGGAAAAATTGTGTACCGTAAGGATCGAATGGCTTCAAATGCTGCAAGATGTGCGTCTGGGGGCGCTGCGATCATCATTAAGAGGGGAATTCAACACCAAGAATTAGTATCCAAGTCTTATGCAGGTATGGAATCAGCCTCCATCATTATCAATGACGTCTCCTGTGGTGAAGTGAAGTTCGTAGCGCTCTACAATTCACCTAAACATTATCTTGACATTTGCGAGCTTGATGAACTCTTCAGTGGTGACACTCCAGTCGTCCTGGCTGGTGACCTAAATGCCAAGCATCCAAGCTGGAACTCCAGAACGCAGAATTACAACGGCATGATTCTCTATAGGTACATACAAGGTAGAGATGATATCATCGCTGCTGGACCTGTGGAGGACACCTACTACTGCGACCACTCCCCTAGTAGTGACGTTTTGGACATCTCGCTCTTGAAGGGTTTCTTCAAACCGTACAATATCTTCACGATTGATGACCTTTCTTCTGACCACAAGCCTGTGGCGTTGTACTTTGACAATGTTGACATAAATTTCCGAGAAGAACTCGTACATCATCAAGACTAGAGGCTCTACAAAGATATTCTTAAGGACTATGGCTACCATCCCGACGTTGCTTACTGTACAGAGGACATCGATCAACTTGTTGATGACATCACCAGATGTATTAACAGTGCCATAGAAGTCAGTAAGTATCCATCAGAGAAAAAACCTTCTCATCGAATCCAACTCTCTCCTGGAATCCAACGCCTAATTGCTGAAAGAAACAGGACCCGTAGACTTTGGCAACGCTATCGTGAAACTTGGCTCAAAACCAAGTACAACAGGTTAGTGCGAAGAGTTCAAGAGGAGATAAAAGAGCTTCGCGACGCTAGATGGAATGAAAAACTCAAAAGCTTGTCGGCTCGCGACAATTCCATTTGGAGTATGGTTAGAGCTTTACAGAAGAAGAAGAATGTTATGCTTCCTCCACTCCGTACACCACAAGGTAACTATGTGCAAACTGATCAGGACAAGGCCCAAGTCATAGCAGATTCACTGGAACTGCAGTTTGTTACTCCTACCAACGATAAGCCCGAGAGCCAAATCATGTCTCGGCGTGTGGAAGAAGGTATTTACAACTTTGATGAAGTCCCGAAGCATTTTACGAAGTACAACATCGAGGCTGGTGAGATCGCCAACATCATAAATAAACTGGAAAAGAAGAAGGCTCCAGGAAAAGACAAGGTGAGTAATAACGCCCTTATGAATTTCACAAAGAACTTTATTGAATTTCTCACCAATATCATTAGCGACTGCTGGAAATTTTCTTACTTCCCTGTGGCTTGGAAGAAATCTATTGTGTTGAGTATCCCAAAGCAGGGACAAAATCCTGCAATTCCCGCGAGCTACCGACCTATTAGCTTGCTACCCTCGATGTCCAAGGTGTTGGAGAGAACGATCCTTGTCAGATTCCAAGATCACTGTCTAGCAAATGGCCTTTTACGGGAGGAGCAGTTTGGCTTTCGTGCTGCCCACTCTTGTCCGATGCAGATATGGAGGCTCGTTGAAGACCTGAGCACCCCCCTGAACCTATCCAGGTACTGTGGGGTGGTATTTCTCGATGTCAGTAAAGCTTTTGACCAAGTGTGGCATGAGGGCCTTGTCTACAAAATGATCAGAGACGGGTTCCCTGCCGATTTGATTTTGATGGTGACATCCTTTCTTGACGGCAGATCCTATCAAGCCAAGGTTGGAGAAAATCTTTCCACACCCCGTGTTGTAAAGGCCGGTGTCCCTCAGGGTTCTGTCCTCGGGCCTATGCTATTTAATTACTTTGTACATGATTTCCCAAAACCCGATAATTGTAATCTGTATTTTTATGCGGATGACACTGCTATTATGACATGGGCACACCAGCCGGCTCACGTTATCACTCGGCTGCAGTGCGCCTTGAAGCAGTTCGAAGACTGGTTTAATTGCTGGAAGTTGAACCTTAACGTCGGAAAGTGCAAGGCTTTGTACCTCAATAGGAAGCTCAAGCATCCCCCAGATTCTCTTGTTCTGTTTAATAAGAAACTGGACTGGGTGGACAACTACAAGTACCTGGGAGTTACCATTGACTCAAGACTCTCATGGAACCAGCATATGTCCTATGCTCTGAACAAAGCGAAGAGGGCTAAGTACAGTATCATAGCTCTTATGGGTCGCAACAGCGCCCTCAGCATTGACAACAAGCTTCTTCTGTACAAATCGATTATCCGGACCATACTCCTCTATGGCATGCCTGCGTGGGCGACTATCTGTAAAAGCAGATGGAGTGAACTACAGTCATTCCAGAATGTTACCCTGAGGACTATTGCCCAGCGTGACAGAAGGACGGTGAAAAACCAATCCATCCACCTCGATTTAAACATGGCCCATATCGGTAAGTTTATACAGGATCTCAATTTTGATTATGATACAGAAGATGAAGACTCACGACAATAAGCTTGTAAAAGGGATACTGGAGAACTCAATGAATATGAACTGGCATACGAAGTATCGTAAACCGAGGCACGTTCTTGACATCAATTTTGAAGATATTAGCAACGTCTCTTTCCCAGACTACTGGAAGATGTGATAATCTTATTTCTCCTTGTATTTTTTATTTCGTTTGTTTTTTGTTTCTGACAATCGTCAATCTTACTTTCTTTTTTGTATAATATGGAAGACCGCTTGGGTTGGTTAGGCTTCTTGACTACCTCAGTGTATTTCCTTTGGAGTTTATTCTGGTTAGATGAGCTTTGTGAAAGCGCTGCTTTCGTCCCATCCTAACGAATGTACACTTAACTGTTCGATTGTCGATTGTCGATTTCGGAAAAATAGATTTATTTCAGATATTACTACAAAACCTTAAAATTCTTCAAAGTACATCCCTTGAGCATCGACACACTTTTGCCAGCGGCTTTTCCACGACTCGAAAAGGCTCCCTGGTAGGCGGATTCCAGAAGGTCCTTAAGGGTACGCGTGCAAGCTTCTTTCACGGCACTTAGGGTCCCATGGTGGTGTCTTTGAGGGAGGATTTCAATCTTGGTAATAGGAAAAAGTCTGCTGGGGCCAAGTCGAGACTGTAAGTGGTTGGGGAATCGTTTTGCGTCAGATAGTCGGCCACCTTGGAGCAGGTGTGACTAGGTGCATTGTCGTGAAGCAATTTCCAATGCCAATTCGATCTGCGATCATGCACACACTTAACCGATGGTCTGAATTCAGCACTTCACGCACACGTTGCACGTTGTCGTCGGTTCTTGACGTCGATGGCCGTCCAGCGCAGGGTTCGTCTCCACACTCTCTCGGCCATCTTTGAAGAGCTTTGCCACTTAAAAATTGCAGTTTGTGACATGCTTTCATCTTGAACACTTGGCGAATCATGCTCAACGTCTCCGTACCCGATTTCCCCAGTCCAATACAAAATTTCATGGCGTACCACTGTTCAATCTTTCGCTGCATTTTGAGCTTGCACCGAGTCACTGGACAGAGGTCCACTAAAACTTCGATCTAGCCTGAATAAACGCTCGCAGGCGGGTGATGCTTGGCGTGTTTTGAAGGTCAGACCCCACACCATCGACCACACTTGGTGCGAGCGCGTTGCGAACTACAGTCACGTCAGGAAAAAATTGTTCCCGATACTTTTTATACAAAAACTGTATAGTGGTCTTGTTAGGGGTCGTTCAAGAAATACGTCACTCTGTTTTTGACATTTTCAACCCCCCCCCCCGCATCCCCCCATATCATACTGTGTCACATTTTCCATACCCCCTCCCCCTTTTAAGACGTCACCCCAAATTAGTTAGCCCCCCCCCCCCCTTCCTACAAACAAATAATCTTTGGTTACTTCCAAACACAAGAAACCTGTTTGAAGTAAGATTTTATTGTTGTTTATGTGTAAATCAGCTAAAATTTAAAAAGTCTTTTGGACTTATATAATGAAATTTCAGGCTTCTGCTTAGGTGTTAACAATAACGATTTTTGAAATTTGAAAATTTAACTATCCAAAAAAATATTGCAAACATTCTAAGAAGCAGCTTTAATCGTGACGTAGAAGTACATTTATTAATGTACAAGCAGAGGCACCCGCCGTTGCCCGGGATAATTACAGTTGTAGGTAAACAGAACAATCTCAAGAAGTTAAATTATAACTCAAAATTGGTTAAATAATAACTCAATACAACACCGAGCGAAAGGACTATCCATTCTACGAAAAATCTGAAAAACAGGAATTCTAGGTGATATACAAGGACTTTATTTAAACTCTTCTTGACCTATCTCAGATTAAAACAATGTCCATCTTCATCACCGGAGAACATCACTGGACAACTTTTTCTTCCCTTTGACGTAGAAGCTCGTATACCCTCTCGCTCTATTCAAAACTCCCGTTGTTTCCAATGCTCATACAGCCTTTTCTGTTTTAGCTGCAGAGTTTCTCTGACCAATACTCGTTCTTTCTCTTTCAAGACACATAAATTTTTGCCAGCCATCTGGACGTTTGATAGAGAATTCAAGGGAGATACGTGTGACTCCTTTGCTTCCTCGATAAACGATGCCTTATTTATGCCCTGTCACTGCATCATCATTTTATGCTCATTATTAATAATTGTCGGAAACGAACGTTCAATCATCGCACTTTCCAAAATATTCACATTCACACAGAATATAGTGAAAATATATTATTATGAAATGATTGGATCTGCTGTGCTACCAAATAAGCTAGGTGATAACAGAAATAATCTGAATTTACCGTTTTTTTTTATTAAATTTTGCAATATCTTAAAAATAAACACATGAAAACGCTTAGAATTAATACAGTAAAAATTCATAATGAAAATCCGAAAAAAAATTTTAAATGCTCAGACTGGATGGACCTCTCTAAGTATGCCGCGGCTAGCCAAAATAATTTCTTGGTCACATAATCTTACTTTAGATGTACAGTTGATGTTGTTGCGATTCCCACTCTGCTCTCGATGTCCTGAAGCAAACCTTGGCCATTCATCACTTTGTACAGTCCAGCGGTCGCCGATTCTTCTATTGACATGCTTACCATTATCTCAATACAGCACGGAGCTAAAGGAGTGCTTCCTCTGTCGTCTTTCCACTCTTTCTCAATAGTTTGCTATCTCTCCGTTATATCCAGTTACTATCGTTTTTAAAGATTTTCAAGAAATTGTTAAGTACTAAGAACTCTCAATTCTAAGAAAAGCCTGAATAACAGGAATTCTTACAAATTGAACCTTATTTATATTGAACAAGCTTTGCCTTGCATTGTTGGTCATGAGACATTTCTTATTAATATGCCGTGTCATCATTATGAATATCGATTTATTATCGATAATTAATATTTTTTCGAAATCTGAGCATTGAATTGCTGGAAAGCAAACACTAAAAATGTCGTTAACAATGTAAAAAAAAATTAGTTAAGGCATCGTTATCCAACGATAAAAGGGTTTTTGCATCAAAATGTTACGAGCAGTAGCGGCTCGTGACTATAACAAGTGGAGGGGCACAAGTATAAAATTTCAGGTTCTTAGGCCTTTTCGCACAAAAGTTATAGCTTGATTTGTATTTGGAGCCTCGCGATCCCGGCCGAGGCCTCAGAGGACTATATCAATTTTAGTATGTAATAGCTAAAATTTTAAGCAACACATTATAAATATAAAACATTTCAGGTTTCTGGACTTCTGGTTTTAAATTTATAGCTTGATGTGAGATTGAGGCCGCAACTCCCCTGCCAAGAGACTTATAGAATTTTTAATATAGATTAGCTAAATTTTTAAATACCACACAATGATTAACAAAATTTCAGGCCTTTCCGTTCAACTTTTATAGCTTCAATTGTATTTGCAGCCGTCAGGGGCCCCGAGGCCTATACCAGTCTCCTTGTATATTGTCTATAATTTTTAAGTACGCACTGTAAAAATATAAAACTTCAAGTTCTTAGGCCTTTTTATTAGTCAAATGTTAAAGCTTATTTGTGATTTGGGCTTCAGGGCCCCTGTGGAGACCTACGAGCCTTATACAAGTTTTTCGTGTATATTAGCTCAATTTTTTTAGTAACTACTATAAGTATACAATTTTTCAGATTTCTAAGTCTTTTCGTTCAAACATTATAGCTCTGTTTGTGTTTAGGGCCCCTGCCAGGTCCCTTGACGACTATATAAGTTTTAGTGTATAAGAGCTAAAATTTTAAGTAACATACCATATATATGCAAGAATTCAGATTTCTGGACTTCCGGTTCAAAAGTTATAGCTTGATTTGTGACTCAGGGCTCAGGGCCCATGTCGAGACCCAAGAGCCTTATACCAGTTTTTAGTGTAAATTAGCTAATTTTTTAAGTAATTTTCTATATGAGAAACTGGAAAGGACTGTGGATAACGACATGACCAACTGAAAACAACCTCTTTTCCACAAAAGAATTTTATTAAGCATATACGTATTTCGAACCACTTGAGTTCATTATTCAATGCTAATATCTCAAGGAGTTCGGATTGGCATTGAATAAAGAACCTCAAGGTATTGGCATTGAATAATGAACTCAAGGAGTTCGAAATACGTATATACTTAATAAAATTCTTTTGTGGACAACAGGTTGTTTTCAGTTGGTCATAATTTTCTATAAGTAAACAAAATTTCAGATTCCTAGACCTTTTCGTCTAAAAGTTGTTACTTGTGTTTGGGGCCTGTGGAGCTCTGCTGGGGCCTATATTACTTTTTTGTATATTTGCATTATTTTTTTAATTCCATATCACGGAATAGGGAGAATAGTTCTTCCTATTCCCTGACCACACTATGAATATACAAAATTTCATGTTTCTAGACCTTTCCGTTCAAACGTTATAACAGGGAAGAGGAAGAACGGGAAGCGCAGGTCGTAACAGTTCCAATGCTATTCAAGTGAAATCGAAACAGCGCCACTGGTCTCCAACGGCCAGGCCGCTAAGGAAGGGAACTTCCGCTGTTGATAAACCCTCCCTCCGGCCTTCATGGTGCTGCTCCACAGGCTTCTCCTATCCCCCTCCCCACCCGTGCTGTTCTTTTGACCACCCTCTCGTAAATACTATTTTATTCCGTTCATTTAACGTTGGGCGTACGCATCTCTTCATGTTCCTAATGTGTTCTTGTTCTGTTCTGATTTGTAACGTGTCAATGCAGCACAATCTGGCACCGCCTGTCTTGACTTGTCGGAGAAAAAAGTAAAATCGGGCACTTAGTTGCTGGATTCGCTGATGACATTCGTTGAATAGAAGAACAACTGCCATGAATGCGCCGCGCAGAAACGGCTCTTTGAAGAAAACCAATCACCTTGTAGGAAATTAGATACAAATACAATTTTATCTAAAGAAGGCTAGATTAGAGAGAGTAGAAAATAACTGCTCCAATCTTGGAATTTTATATTCACCTAATAATTTATTTAGTATGCAGTCACTTATTTAAAACTGTATTTTTCATCTAAGGCTCAGTTTCGATTAAAGTCGAAGCGGCCTGGCCGCTTGGATCGCTAATTACATCCGATTTCACTAAATCCCCGGAGCTTCGCTTCCCATTGTAATTCTTCCCTGGTTATAACTTGATTTGTATTTGAGGCCTCGGGATCTTCTGGCGGGCCGCACAGGCCTACATCACATTTCTTGTATATTTGCTATATTTTTTTAATACAACACTATAAATATACAAAATTTCAGGTTCCTAGGTCGTTCTGTTCAAATGTTATCGCTTCAATTGTATTTGGGGCCTCGGGACCTCCGGCGGGGCCCTAGAGGCTTATATTACTTTTCTTGTATATTGGTTTTATTTTTTTAGAACCGCACTATAAATTTACGAAATTTCAGGATTTTTGCCCTCTTTGTTCAAAAGATAAAAAAGGAACCATGAAATTCATACAAGTGTCCCCTGAGGGGCCCCGAGCCACCCTAGAGGATTCGCTATATTTTTCGCACGGTCCACTGTATAGGGCCTACGTGTGTAGAAAATTTCAAGCCTCCAGATCAATCCTTTCAAAAGTTATGGCATCAAAATGTTATGAATAGTAGCGGGAGGATTCGCTATACTTGAAATAGAGTTCTTTAAATTCTGACGTCAACAGTCAAACTAGGGCTCTTAATCTGACGGGTGTGCTCATCCGCCATTTTCGTTCCTGCGCTCTATCTGCTGACGCTAGTTACAGCTTAGCTAAATTTAGTTTCTAGCTGCAATATAATTAACCTTTTTTAATAAATGATAAATACTAAATTTTTTAAACTGTTTATATTTATTAAGAATATATTATTATTATTTTTAGAACAAGAAATTATTTTAATTTTTATTTTTATTTTAAATCTTAACATTTTAAGATTTAAAATAATAATTTTGTTTGAATAATGTGAATCAATGTTTGAATAATTTACCATCAAAATTATTCGTTATTTAAAATTTTTTCTTTAATAACTTGTAACTTTATTTTTAAATTTGTCATTTTAATACAAATATTTTACATGTTTTTTCTCTAAAAATTAAATAACTTAGACATTAAAATCTCAAAATTTGCCATTTTTATTTTGTATTAAAAAATTACAAGAAAATTTTACAGATATCTTATAAAATCAAAAGGTTTATTTAGAAAAAAAACTCTTAGAAGCAAAAGATGATTTCGAATGTTTTAAGAGCATCTGAAGTTTTAAAGGCTCTTACATTAAGATAATGTTGGATTAAATGGAGGAAATGCCACAACAATTAGGTAGATCACTTAATTCAGAAAATTCTATTACATTTCTAATAAAATCTCTATTTAAAATTATTTAAAAAAAAAAAGTGATCACAATTTAATGTTTAAATTTAGCGCACGCTGCTATGCGAAACCAATGCTGCTGAACGAAACTTGAGACCACGAGGAACGAAAATGGCGGATGAGCACACCCTTTAGATAGAGGGCGCTAAGTCAAACTCTGGCGTCACAAATTGCTCAAACGCAATCAAAGCTCCATAGCAAAATCACTTCTACTCCATTTTTTTGTCCATAGACATGAAAGGAAGTCAGTTAGGGAAACCACAAAAACACATGGTTTGGTCCACCCTAGAGGATTCGCTATATTTTTCGCTCCGTCCTCTGTATAGAGCCTACGTGTGTAGAAAATTTCAAGCCTCTAGATCAATCCTTTCAAAAGTTATGGTGTGTGACATACATGTTACATACATCTGTATCGTCGTTAATAAGGTTTTAGATGATGCTAAAACCTTAAAAAATGTAACACACTTGTATATAGATTGAGAAATTGAGCCTCGACAACGCGTTCATCACATACACGTGCTCATGTTAACAATTTATTCATTAAGAGTCCATTGTTACTTGACATGCCATTATCTTGGTATTCTTTAAGGTCTCTCTTAGAGCACGTGCAATCGACTTGAAGGGGTCCACGAAAAAGCCTGAAAAGATGATATAGCGAAATAAGACCTTGATGATGATATTGTCGAAAATACTGTAGAATTTGAAAAAGTTAATCATGCAAACGGTAGACGGGTAAACGTACAGCCCAAACGTGCATTCTTACAATACCGCCTAGAGAGAAAGCCTACTCACGGAAAAATAATACATTGTTACATCACCTACGGTAGGGACAATTTCGGGCTTATTATTGGTAGAAATATGATTAACAATACCCTACCCTAGGTGATGTAACAATGTATGACGTTTTCGCGCTCAGGCTTTGAGCACAGATAACAAATAACACAGATGGGACAGCTCTAACAGATCCAATGCTATTTCTTGACTCGCCAACACGTGACTACGATCACAACGCCAGCAGGCGTAAAGGAAGGAAACTATATCATCTTCCATAGGAGCCAATGGTTTAACCAGTCAAATTTATGAATTATTTCAGCTTTTATTTCAATTTTGTGGATTCCCGTTTTTATTCTTTTGGCAAGAACACTTCTTGAACTACAGTTTTAGAGAGGTTTCGGTTATTGTAAGTGGGCATTTTTTGTTTTATAAAAATAATCCGCAAGCTTCGTTATAATGATGGCCGCAAAAGCTTCATTATACTCACAGAAGTAGGAATTTTGCATTCATCACAGACAAAAGAGTTTTGAATAAATAGAAAATTAATTTTCTGTTCCAATGAATCTAATAAATTTGAAATATACAAGCGATTTAAAGCACAATAAAATAGAATTTTAATTTGTCCAAAAACATAAATTGAAAAAGAAAACCGTGATATAAAAATATTAAATGAAATTTGTTTTGGTAAAAAAAAATTGACAACTTTTTGACAATTAAGAGGAAACAATGCATATATTGATAAAATTATGTAAGTGGTAAAATAATTAATAAATGGCAAAAATTGTAAAATTAAAAACTTATAAGGTTCGTTTAAATTATTTTTAAGCATCTCGACAATGCTTCAATAAAATTAAACTATTCATTAATAATTTAAATACTTTAGGGCATACATGTGTATCTCATTTGCAATAATCAAATTTCGTGTTGTCCACAACTTTTAATATATTTTGAGTTTTAATATTTTCTTTTATCCTTCTAAATTCTCAGTCATCGTGTTCCATATAAAAAAAATTACTCAACTTGAAGCTTAAATTAAAATTTATGAAAGTTGTATTAAATGAAATATTTTATTTCAGAACATATTTTATCCAACTTGCCTATCAGGATCATTTTTGGAAAAAGAGAAAAACGATAAATCTGGCCTATTTTCCTGCAATTGGGGCAATTTGAAGCAGAACAGTTATGTAAAATTAAATGTTAAATTACAGCAAGTTAAATGTAAAAATTATAATAAATTTTCAAAACTTTAAATTTGCCGTTAGCAGACGATAAGAAAGATGACAATGCTATCGTCACAGTAACCTTCCTTAACGCTTGGGGCGCATGATCGCTAGATTGAGCCTGCTGGGGAGCTGTCCCATCCAGCGCTGCCGTTTGTAGGGTAATTACCCTATTGTAGGGTAATTTATGATTCCGTAGGGTAAAAATCAGGCATGGTTGTCAGATTTTAACTCCGGAAAGTAGCGAGCCGAACGGCAAAAAGTCGCAAAATTTTCCTAAAAGTAGCCCAATTTTTACACTCCACCATAGTTGGTCAAACGCGTAGTGCCTTATGGCCTTTTTATGTTTTTAAAGGCTTTTAACTTTATACATTTCTAAAAAATGAAGACAGGAGAAGTGTTTATAAAATTCTCATGATAATGGAAATTCTAAGCTTGGTTGGTAAGCTTCGTTTATCTAAACACAGCGGAAAACGAACAAAAATTTACAGAGATACAAATGGAAGAGATGCAAAGTATTCCTTCCACCTATGCAATACGCTCTCCTCTGTTTTCAGAAGCTTTCCATCTGAACTCTTAATCGTTTGTGATGAAAAAGGCTTCTTTCCACGGAGGCGGCGCACGGTCTTCCAGAATACCTTGTTTACCGAACCATAGTCTGCCTCCAATTTCTCTCCGAACTTCTCCCAGGCCTTGGCTTTAGTTGTTGATACTGTCTTTGCAGCTGCTTTTCGCGTCAGTGTACCGCACTCGACTCGAAGGTGACTTATTTACAAGCCATAGCAAATAGGCTTCCTTCTTTGCCTTGACAGCTTCTTGGACTTTACAGTTCCATCATTCAGTCCTTTTCTCACCACACTCAGCCACTTACGACCACAGCGCAATGCAGGCGAAGTAATCACAGCCGTTTAAACAACTGGCACTCCTCTTCAACAGTACTGATGATAAACATTTCGGAAATAGTACTTTGTTTTTCGTAGTACGGACGAACCCGTCGGGCAATTGAAACGAACTCTTACAGATTAAGTTTACAATAAACAAGAGAATTATTCGGAGAAATGCAAAGTATCTATCATGAGTGTTCTATTATCCGGAATTTTATATGTTGACTCGACTGTAGTTACCTTGGAACTATTCTTTCTTCCATGACAGTTACGGCTAGTCTCACTCTAAACAAACACATGATAATTTTAAATTTAATATAAAAAGTATATTTATACTGAAATTCTATAGCAGTTTACATTGTTTAAAATATTTTTAAATTAAAAAATAGGCACTATTATTGTAATTTATTATTTTTTGTGCCCCCCACCATTTATGCGGGATCAACATACCTTGCCCTGAGCTTCCATTACCGAATGCTCTCTGGCGGCTGCCTCCGTAAACTCAACTAAAATTCGACTTAAATAGGTCTTTTGGCGTTTAAATAAAAGTATTTAAGTCGACAATCGAACAACGCAGGGAAAACGAGACGAGCGGTCCGAAAGCAACGCTTCCACTGCCATACTCATCCAGGAAGCAACCAGGGGAAGTACACTGAATTAGGCAAGAAGCCTGATGAAACCTAGTTAAGTCATCCAGAGGATAAGATGGGGTCCTTTCCTATAAGAACGATAGAGTTGATTGTTGATTGACGAGGGGTACGATGAGCTATGAGATCCAGTATTCGGGAAAGATGGCCTTTTGGATGTCGTCGAAATTGATGTCCAGGACGTGTCGAGGCCTGCGATACCTGAGGAAACTTCTAAACGTGAGTGGATGCTCCAGAATATCTGCAACCAGAGGATTGGGATGGTCCTTAATCTTCGGAAGTAACTTCTTCAGCGACTCCTGGACATAGTTACCAATTGGAGGTATATGGAAATTTTCAGCAATAGAAATATTTGTTGCGACTCTCCTGCCAAGTTGGGCGATTGTCCTCAGGGTAACGTTTTGGAAAGTTTGGAAATCCTTCCATCTGGATTTGCATATTGTAGCCCAGGCAGACATACCATAAAGAAGAATGACTCGTATAACCATCTTATAAAGCAACAGTTTGCTATCCATTCCAAGAGCGCTGTTTCACCCCAGAAGAGCAACTAGACTGAACTTTGCCTACATAGCTTTATTTATCGCATAGGAGACGTGGTCACCCCAATTTAGCCTGGCATCTACCACCGCACCCAGGTATTTATAATTTTTTACCCACTCGAGCTCTTTACCAGAAAGGAAGAGAGGACTCGGGGGTTTTCGATGTTTCTTCGTAATGAACATCACCTTGCACTTGTCAACGTTTAGGTCGAGTCTCCAATTTGCAAACCATTTCTCGCACAGATGTAAGGACTTTTGTAACGGTGATATGACGTGAGCGGGATTGCGGTCAGTAGTTATGATGGCCGCGTCGTCAGCGAACAGATATAGCTTGCAATTAGTAAAAGTTGGGAAGTCATGGATGAAAAAGTTGAACAGTGACAGAACCCTGGGGAACACCAGCATTGACGTCACAAGGATTAGACATGGAGCAGCCAACCTTGACACAAAATGTCCTGTTTGACAGAAAGGAACTAATCAAGGTAATCAGTTCGTCCGAAAAACCACAAATAATCATCTTGTATATGAGACAGTTGTGCCAAACCTGATCAAAAGCTTTACAGACATCCAAAACGACAAGACCACCATACTTAGCACAGTTAAGAGGAGTGCTTAGATCTGCAACAAGCCTCCAGATCTGAAATTGGCAGGAGTGACCTGGGCGAAAGCCAAATTGCTCATCACGAAGAGATTGTTTGCTACACAGAATTCGTCAAACCTCTTCAGAATGATGCGTTCAAAGACTTTTGATAGCACAGGGTAGCAAACTTATGGGTCTGTAGCTGATATCAAGAGCAGGGTTTAGACCAGGCTTTGGTATGGTAACTATCAGTGACGGACTCTTTCCACTGGTCAAAAGCAAAGGATCTAAGTATTTACGTAGCCCAAACGTCCATTTAGTAGCCCAAGTTTTCTATAAAAGTAGCCCAAAAAAGTCGCAAATCACAAACTTCAAAATTTAGTAGCGCCGGGCTTTCAAAAATAGCCCAATTCGCTACTTGTAGCCCAATCTGGCAACTCTGAAATCAGGTAATTCCCTACGTAGGGTAATAATAGGGTAAAACAGTTATCGGTGAAA
>JAHWFO010016460.1:106883-127481 GCA_023313115.1 Rhysida immarginata
TACGTAGGGTAATAATAGGGTAAAACAGTTATCAGTGAAATTTTTTTACTAAAACTGCTATACAGTGAAATTTTGTTTATCTCTGACGTCATATTAGCATCAAACAGGAAGCAATCGCTGCTTGTAAGCGCATAAATAATACCCAATCAGCGCCAAATTCAACGCAACCTTATTCCCATTCATTCTGGCCTAAAATGTTTGGGCATGACGTCACGACGCATCATTGATTAAGTCACGTGATGCTATAGGCGTGTTTCAAAACTCGAGGCAATCGAGGAGTTCGAGATTTTTCTGTTCCAAAACTCGAGGCAATCGAGGAGTTCGAGATTTTTCTGTTCCAAAACTCGAGACATCTCATCGGGTGCGTTCGCGAAACAGCCACTTTTCTCACTTTGTCGTCCGAGAAACCGCCACCAGTGAATTCACGGTGTTCGAGATTACATCCAGAATTCACTTTTCCCTCCGACTTCCTGCCATTTTTCTCACTCGCTCCAGAGCCAGTGGAAAAAGTGAATACCCAGAAATCATTCTGATAGAATATGGCTGCCACATAAATTTTTTAAAGTTAACATAAAAGACCCCCATTACAGGGCAAATTATAACTTTGACTGTGGCGGAGGAGCAGTTTTCATGTGCAGGTTTCGAATAACTAGATCGATTAATTTATGCCCGATCTTCAAAAGCAATATTCAAATAAAACTTTGTTTAACCTGAAGTGGCTTTGACAACCTCGATCATCCAAACGAAACCATAGCCTACATCTCTTATCATGTAGGCTATGACGAAACATGTAGCCAATGAAGTCATCATGTCTCCTTGAATGATCGTCAGTTTTCATTTTCTTTAATGCTGCCATGGCAAACGTGCTTTCTTCTTCGTCGTCGTCGTCCGGTTCTTCGTTCTGATTTTTTCTTTCATTGCTAGGCAACTCTTTTCCAAAAAGCAAAAACCCAGCTGCGGAGATTAATTACACTATTCTCTCCATGTTTGTCGCCATGTTTATTCACTGAAGCGTTCGCGATTCTCTTGCTTCTCGTGAATTCACGCCAATTCCACTCGATTCACGAGAAATTCACCAGTGGGAAAAGTGGCTGTTTGGCGAACGCACCCATCGAGATATCGCGTCTGTGACGCGGATTTGACGTCACATACCGTAGATTAAAGTGAGCAGGAGGAGATTTCTGAAAATCGTCTCACTAATCTGGAAAGTCTCATTACACGTCATTATTCTCACTTTACTCGCAAATCTAACCTTCCTGCAGTTTCTAAATATTTTGGATCATTAAGATGGCTGCCACCAGATCAGCAATCACATTAACTGATGAACATTGAAATTTGTAAATGTTTAAAATTGGGAATCAATCAAGACCGTACCAATTTTCCGCTTTCTCAACTATAATTCTGTTGCTTGGTGGTCCACCTCCTCCGCTAGAAGAATAGGGCCAGCCCTCTATGATCATAGCTTCATTTGGATGCTGAAGAAGGCAGCTTGGCTGCCGAAATACGTATTCATCAGAATAAATTCGTTATGTGGATTAGTGGTTTCCCTGTCTTCTGTTGTTTGATGTCCATCCACAGTTTCTGGCTCCTCATTTTTCGGTTTAGCCAGTTTCTGGCTCCTCATTTTTCTCGATAATCTCTACAATCACGAATCGATGAGCGTCAACCTTTTCATGATGCTTTAACATAGTTCGGGAAAGATTTTTAACTAGTTTGCAATGGATTTCATTGCAAAAATTTACCAATCTTCAACTAAACTGAGTGGAGCCAGGTGCCTATTCTAGTGAAAGGATAACAGAATCACACTACATCAGTTTCTATCAGAAGTGAATATTTGTGAGAAAATGATGTGTTCTGTACAGTGATAATGATAAACCCCTGGACCATACCCAACCCGGACAATACTACCGGACTAATCCCCACTAAGACAAAACTTCCGGACCATACCCCTACAAGGACAAAGCCCACGGAATAAACCATAACAGGACTTTTCAGATTGTTGATTGTTTATATTTTTTATTTATTGTTATAATATTTGTATCTCGTTAGTAATCTATGTAATTTTTAATAGTTTTTTGCAACGTTTATATCCATTAATGTGTATTACTGATCCTTGTAACTAAACACTGGATGCCATGATAAATGTAAGCCACCAATCGGTGACAAAGCAATTTATTACATCACTAGTTTCTGCCCGAGGCCAACGAGAAAGACAGGCCTCGAAGCGGAAAAGTCACCTGACCATCTGGGTCCGAACAACAATCCAATTTTCATTGTCTCCATCTTGGATGTAAACAATGAATGTTTTTCCGATTGTTGTAAGCAATGAATGTTTTTCCGATTGTTGGAAACAATGAAGGTTGGATTGTTGTTCGGACCCAGATGGTCAGGTGACTTTTCCGCTTCGAGGCCTGTCTTTTTCGTTGGCTTCGTTTCTGCCACGGATTGGTGGGCATGGGCTATATAATTAGTTATTTGAGGGCTTAAAATCGATATCGATCGATATGACGATTGGGCTTCGATCCAAACAGGACTAGAAACTTTTCAGGGATATTCTCCGAGAAAATAGTATTCCATAGAAGGATGTCGTCAACACAAATATCAGTGCTATCACTAGTGTTATCCACGATGATACTATTTCCAGTGCCTCCACTGCTGATCGAAAGCGTCCTGAATATCTCGACCTCCCTCCTTACATAAGACGTCTCATTCTTGAAAGGAATTCCTATAGAAGGTTATGGCAGCATAAGCGACTACCCTTCTTCAAGACTAAGTACAAGTCTTTCTCGCAAGGTCCAGGAAGAGGCTAAAGCTCTACGAAATCAAAGGTGGAGCGAGAAACTGAAGTCCTTGTCTTTCCAGGACAACTCGCTCTGGGGTACTGTAAGGGCCTTAAAGGGAACAGACCCATCAACCTGCCGCCACTGCTTACTTCAGATGGCGATATTGTCACCAGTGATCGTGATAAGGCTCAACTGATCGCCGACTCCCTGGAAAAGCAATTTACCACGCCTTGTGAAGAAACCCTGATAGTCGCTCAAATAATCGACTTGTCAACGATGTGTGTAATTCCTATGGGTTAACTCAGCGACTTCCTACCCTTGTGGAAACTATTAGCATTAAGAAAATCTCCGACGTCATAAAGTCTTAAAACCAGGAAAACAGCAGGTATCGATTCTATCACAAACAGTGCCCTCAAGAACTTGCCTCCTAATTTATTTCGATTATTACCAGGGTCATAAATGACTGCTGGAGACATGGATACTTCCCTGACAAGTGGAAGGAGTCCATCATCGTTACGATACCAAAACCTGGTCTAAACCCTGCTCTCGCAGTCAGCTACAGGCCCATCAGCTTATTTATTACCTACGATATCAAAAGTTCTTGAACGCATCATTCTAAGGAGGTTTAACACTTTCTGTGAGGCCAACAATCTTATTCGTGAGGAGCAATTCGGTTTTCGCCCAAGTCACTCCTGCCAACTTCAACTCTGGAAGCTTGTTCTGATCTAAACACTCCTCTAAATTGCGCTAAGTACAGTGGTCTTATCTTTTTAGATGTCCGGAAAGCTCTTGATCAGGTCTGGCATACGGCCTGAGATACAAAATGGTTACTTGTGGTTTCCTGACGATCTGATTGCTTTGATTAGTTCCTTTCTGTCGGAAAGGACTTTTCATGTCAAGGTTGGCTGTTCCATGTGTAACCCTTGTGACATCAATGCTGGTGTCTCCCAAGGCTCTGTCCTGGGCCCTGCGTTGTTCAACTTTTTCGTTCAGGATTTCCCAACTTTTACAAAGTGCAATTTATACCTGTTTGCTGACGATGCATCCATCATGACTAGTGCCCACAATCCTGCTCATGTTTTATCTCGGTTACGAAAAGCTTTACATCAGTGTGAGAAATGGTTTGTTAAATGGAGATTAAACCTAAACGTTGATAAATGCAAAGCCATGTTCATTACATTAAAGCTTAGAAAACCCCCGATCTGGAAACGAGCTGGAGTGGGTAAAAAACTAAAAATACCTCGGAGTAGTGATTGATGCCAAGCTAAACTGGCCAAGGCCAAGAAGGCAAAGTTTAGTCTGGTTGCTCTTCTGGGGCATAACAGTGCTCTTAGAGTGGATAGCAAACTTTTGCTATATAAAATAGTAATCCAAACCATTCTTCTGTATGGTATGCCTGCCTGGGCTACAATCTGCAAATCCAGATGGAAGGACCTCCAAAACTTCCGAAACGTCACCCTGAGGACCATTGCCCAACTCGACAGAAAAATAGCAACTAACACTTCCAATGCTGAAGATTTCAGTATACCTACCATTGGAAACCGCGTCCAAGAGTCGCTGACGAAGCTGCTTCCGAAAATTAAGGACCATCCTAATCCATTGGTTGCAAATATTCTGGATCACCGGCTCACCTTTAGAAGTACCCTCAGGCATCGCAGGCCTCTTCACATCCTGAACGTCAACTTCGACAACATCCAAAAGGCCATCTTTCCAACCTACTGGATCACCTAGCTCTTTTGTGTCCTATCGTCAATCAATAATCAACTCCATCGTCCTCGTAGGAAAGGGCTCCTATATATCCTCGTATAGAAAGGTTCATCTGGCTTCTTTCGTAATTCAGCGTACTTCCCTTGGCTATTACTTGGACGAGTTTGGCAGTGGAAGCATGGCCTCCGGACCGCTCGTTTTTTGTTTTTTCCCTGAGCTGTTCGATTGTCGTATGCCCCTAAATGTATACGTTGTGATGGTCAGTATACTTCAACTTATACCATGTGTCCGAAATTTCCCCAAGCCAAAATGACCAAAAGCACCAAAGTGGTTGACGGTAGAACTTATGCTTCAGTTGCTTCCAGTTCTTCTCATTCAGATGCGGTCGATCCTTAGTGGATTTATAGGAGTCTGGTAACCTTGTAAACCCTTTCAAGGAAATTGGCAACAAACTGCCACAGGTTGCATCCCACTGACCATGGACAGACACCACAACAGAACAATGGGGTCTATGCATGATTTTTACAAATACTGTCAAATTAAAGAACACATCTCTTAGATAATACACAAAAATTTTCGCTTCTCAAATCCTCACCGTTTATTTATAATTAATTTTTATAATTTGCTACTTAGCCCCACTCACTGAAATGTCAATCAGCTCACATGACGTCACAAATCGGCTAACACGATCACGGCAGCCATCACAGCCTTGTCGTTGCATTGCCTTACTCGACGCTTGCTAATGTTTTAGCTCCGCACAAAAAATGGATAATGTCAAACAAACAGTCATACAAGTTTATCGTTAAGATGAGCACAGTTTACCATCTGTAGCCGCACAGTCATGGCACTTAACATCCTCAACTTTCTCTTTCTTTTCATCAATCTTCATCGAAACTGTGTAATTTTTTGATGTAGTTTTGTGATCTGGCCAAATTCTACACTTAACAATGCGTTTTGTAGCTTCTCGTTTAACTTTAACATATCCTAAAGGAGCATCTCCGTACGTTTCACGTCCAGATCAGACAAATTACACAGGTCTACAAAAAATTTTTTTTTGTTTAGTGCCTGGAATGTTAGAACTGATTTTGATTATATTTGTTGTGCTGATTCCAAATATGAAAACAGTTTCTCTCTACCAGCTATAGTTTTTGAGATACAGCGCCACTAACTAAATGCGCTTTTACTATTTGTTATGGTACAGAGGTGCGACGTTGATATAACAGGTCTGGGAAAACGTTCCTGGCGTTTTTTCCCGATAGATGGTCACGAATTTTACTAAAAAAACGCATGATTATCAGCGCCATAACTATATAAAAAGAGCGTACCTTAGATACTTTGGCGTTAAACTTGGTGACCAACACAAAACGTGGATACCACACGTTGTGTGTAAAATTTGTACGGAACACTTACGGCAATGGACTAATGGACAAAGGAGAAGTCTGAAAATTGGTGTGCCGATGGTTTGGAGGAAACCCAGAAACCACATTGATGACTGCTATTTCTGTATTGTGCGAGGTTGCGACGTTGATATCTCGAAAACTAGACCTGATAGAACAAATATGAAGTTATATTTGAATTCTACACCCTAAAATTACCTAAGAACATTTGAAAAATTGCCGGCACCAAAATGTGTGTTGACCTGTCTTATAAATAAGTTTATGACAGTGGAAAAATCAGCTTACAAAGTAAATGGCTATAATAATAATAACAAAAAGTTTACAAAAAATTTATTAATCGTATTAAAAATCCATTTAATTAAATTCAGAATTTTGCTTAATTCTATCAATTGAAAAAAATTAATTTATTAAAATATTATAAGTCATTAATAACTATTTTATAATATTAACAAACAAATTTAATATCAAACAATCACGTGAAAATCAAGAAGAGAGAGTGAGAGAGGTTCTTCCACTTTTCCACAACGTAATTTGTTAACCCATAAATGTACATTTCGACTGCTATGAAATTATCATTCAGTATGAGGACGGATGAATAAATTTCTTCATCCATTGTACAGGGTGATTCAGTCAATTTCTGACCATTTCAGTACTATGAATTATTGACCCATTAATGTTTACAAACTTAGCATTTCAGTATGATATTTTAGGCAGTTCGGAGTTTTTAATCCCGTGGAAAAGTCTTGATGATATGCTCAATGTGGCCACCACGAACGTTTTGAACTGCTCGCAGCCGAATGGTGAAGTTGTTCATAACTCTATCCAGGATTCTGCATCCACAAGGGTGCAGCAGTCGACGATGCTTTGTCGCAGCTGGTCTAGGTTCTTGGTGCTGTAGTGAACACACTGTCTTTAAGGAACCCCCAGAGATAAAAACCACATGGGTTTAGATCAGGACTCGTAGGGGGCCAAAGAAAGCCACCCCCGAATCGATCTGGAAACTGTTTGAAATGACACGATTTCCGAATTTCTGACTGAGAAAGTCTAGCACTTCATTAGTAGTGTGAGGCCTAGCCCCATCCTGCTGAAACCATTGATGTCGAAGAGGTATACGCCTCCTTCGCAGCTCGGGGATGAAGAAGGTTTCCAACACGTTAAGGTAAGCCTGTGACGTTACGGTGCCCTCAAAAGAGAACGGACCAATGATGCCTCTTTTAGAAATCGCGCACCAAGCCATAACCTTTCGTGGACGATGAGGTGACTTATGGATCTCATGAGGGTGCTGGGAACCCCAAAAACGAACGTTGTGTTTATTAACGTCACCTGACAGATGGAAGAAGGCCTCATCTGACACCCACAGGTTGTCCACAATGTCCTGATTGGCTTCCATTTCTACTCCAAACTCCATCGTAAATTGTTGTCTTCCAGTGTCTGTTAACTCCTGATAAACATGGATCTTATACGGGAACAGGTGTAAATCCTTTCTCAAAATTCGCCACGTCGTGGTATACGACAGCCCTTCTTCAATGGATAGGCGGCGAACAGATTTTTTGGTAGGGGAATGGACCAACCTTGTGCGAACATTTTCGACAACTTCGGCCGTTCGAACACGAGCTCCGATCCCGCCTTT
Source organism: Rhysida immarginata (assembly GCA_023313115.1). Lineage (NCBI taxonomy): Eukaryota > Metazoa > Arthropoda > Chilopoda > Scolopendromorpha > Scolopendridae > Rhysida > Rhysida immarginata. The sequence goes on from JAHWFO010016460.1 coordinate 114,401, forward strand.
TTTCTTGCCTTTAACACATCCATTGGCACGAAGTTGCTTGACAAAGTCCATGATTGCTTGCCTGCCTGGTGCGTCTCGACACTTATACTCCTTCCGGAACTTTCTTTGCACGGTCACAGGTGATTTTGTCTCGAAATACCATTCGACAACCATGCATTTCTGCTCTGTTGATAAAGCGGCGCCATTTTTCAACAATACGATTTTCATGCAGCGCCGTTGCAACAATACAAACTCCAACTATTTAGAAATTCGTTATGGCGCTAATATTCTTTCAATTGTTTATCCCTAATGCACGTCATTCGAGTGAAATGGTCAGAAATTGACTGAATCACCCTGTATGAGGCAGAGAAAAAGAGCAGAATCATTGTTCTGCTCTTTCTCTGCCTCATACTGAACGATGATTGCATAGCAATCGAAATGTACATTTATGGTTTAGTAAATTATGTTGTAGAAAAGTGGAAGGACTTTTCTCTCTTCTTGACTGTAAGTATCACAGTTTTGTTGCTACATATATTTAAATCACATGTGAAGTTTGTTTGACGAGTTAGCTTCTTTAAAATCCACGACTTTCAGTTACTGTAAAGCATTCGTTGTTTGAAAAAAACTCTGCTACTATCAACGAATCTACTTTTAGCTGGTTTTCTGATCTTCCCTCAATGAAACCTTAATCTGGTTTGACCATTTTTTTGCAGCTGCAGGCTCGTTAAAGGCCAAGCTTGGCGTTGGTTGCTGATTAGTGACGTCACAACCAATCAGATGCGTTCTTGGTCAAATGATAAAATTGAGCTATTAAAAAACGTTTTTTTATTTACAAAATTTTTACATTACAATAAGTGATTATTGAAACTATTTCTTTCATTTTTTATAAATTTTAAGCAAATTTAAAATTCATGCATAGACCCCATTACCCACGGAAAGCTTCGTTGCAATATATGGAATACCATGGGAATCTATCGGATACAGGACAGTAATCCGAACCAATCTTGCTTTATGGTATGCCTGCCTGGGCAACAATATGTAAGTCCAGATGGAAGGACCTACAAACCTTTCAAAACGTTACCTTGAGGACCACTGCCCAACTTGACAGGACACTTGCAACAAATACTTCTATAGCCGACAATTTTGATATACCTCCCACCCATTGGAAATCATGTCCAGGAGTTACTGAAAAAGCTGCTTCCAGAGATGAAGGACCATCCCAATCCTCTGGTTGAAGGTATTCCTGAGCATCCGCTCACCTTTAGAAGTATCCTCAGGCATTGTAGACCTCGTCACATCCTGGACATCAATTTCGCCGATATCCAAAAGGCCATCTTTCCCGAATACTGGATCTCCTAGCTCCTCGTTTCCCTTGTCCTTCGTCAATCAACAATCAACTCTATCGTCCTGATAGGAAAGGATTCCATCTTATCCTCTGGATGACTTAACTAGGTTTCATCTAGCTTCTTCAGGGTTCCCACAGAAAGTCTGTATCTCATTTCCCTGACTATCCCTGACATCGACGGTCTCATTTCCCTGACCAAATCGTAATTTTTTTTAAAAAAACATGTCTCTACAACAGCTTTTCAGACACAATTTTAATATTATTATTATTATTATTAGTTGTCACATTATATAAAATTAGTATTACTATCAGTATTACGAGGCTCGTTCAATAATTTTTGCCTCCTGGTCCGTAACTGGACATATAAATGTAAGTATAGATGTCTCCAGTAAAATCTATTTCCCTGACTTTTCCCGAATGTGGGAACCCTGTTCTTGTCTAGTTCAGTGTACTACCCCTGGTTACTTTCTGGACGAGTATGGCAGTGAAAGCGTTGCGTTCGGACCGCTCGTTTCGTTTTCCCTGCACTGTTCGATTGTATGCCAGCTTTGTGTACATAGTTCCTGATGATGAGGTTACACTTGAAACGCGTCGAACGAAAATAAACGCTATCGTATTGTTTTTACCAGACACTACTTTATTTCATTTACCAGCAACACTGACAGAATATGCAATTATTAAATATATTTTATTTGCTTAAATGCCAAAAATCGTACAGAATCTCTGGCTTTAATTCTTGCATCTTGCAGTATTTTAATGAAAAATAAACCAAGTTAATTATTATTATTATTTTATATCAATAAAGGCTTAAATATTTTAAAATTTCGTAACTGACCCTGCAAATACATTTTTGAATACTTCCTATTTTTAGTGATTTATAAATCGTCTTTAATGTTACACGACCACGATGCAATACACGACGTATTGATTAAGCTTTGCACTGTTAATGGCACTAGCACTAGTTGTAAAATTGCACTGTGCCAATCATGGCACTGGCACCGCTGGCACCAGTGCCATGCTGTGCACCACTTGGCCCAACAAGCATGCATTCTGACTCCAACCATCCTCTCTTCTTCTCTGGTACAGTGATACATGCGCAGTGTTGAATTTGTTCAAAACTTTATTAAATTTCCGACGTTAAAAATAAAACAGAAACAATGAAATAATGAATGAATTAAACTTTGAAAATCATTATTAACCCTTAGTGCAATGGGTCGCGGGTTTGAAACCTGCTTCGGGCAAAAAATTGTTAGTGGCTTTATTTTTGTATTTGGAATTTCAAATGGGTCTTGAACCTTTGTTCCTTTCACAGAATAGAACTGTAAGAGTTGAAAAAAGTTAATTCCTCATTCACTAAATAAACTCCTGACTACGTTAGTTGTAGACAACCGAGAGAGGTGAACGGCTATTTTTGAACTAGCCGAGAGCCGTAAACCGTCTTCAACCAACGCCACCTAAAAACAGGTTGGAGTCGGTTTTTTTGTAGGTGGCGTTGCTTTAGTGCCATCCGCCGCCTTCTATTTGAACCTACTAGAACCTACCCAATGGGAGTTGACTAATATCCCGTCTATTGATATTGAGTTGACGCGTAAGAAAATGACGTCATCAACAAGGACGAAATCGGTTTGAATTCCTTTTTATTTCTCTTGTAATTCTTACAATAAATTCGAAGGTCAGGAACGTTTGCTAAAAAATATTTAACTTGTACAATGAAATGATTAACTATTTGCTTATGCATTAATTCATCCAACAGTATTAAAACTTAAACGCCAAGGGAAAGGTTGATATCAACTGAGCCATAAGTTGATGATAAACGACGAAAATGGCCACGACCGTAATCGAGAAAGAGCCTATTTCAATTTCATCAACATTTCGATGTGGCAACTGCAGCTTTTCTTCAGAATCGTTAGACAATGTAACAGAACATCAGTGTACAGGAGTATTTCATGGAGAAGGTAAAGTTTTTGTTTATATTTTAACGAAGTAATTTTCCCCACCCCTCTTCTGCTGTATGTTTATAAAATGGCGGACGTGTATGCCTAGGAAAGTTGGTATGATGCTCAGAAGAAGGCGTACAAAAAATTTTATTATTATGTATAACTAAATAAGAAAAACAAAAAACGTTTAATATCTCACTATGTGCATGCAGAAGTTAAAATGAAATGACTAAATTTGCAAATATTAAATTGAGTTTTCATGTGTTTCAATGGCTTTGAGGGTTTGCCACCTTGGTTGATAGTAGCATGGATGAAGAAAAGATGGATGGGACACTCCTATGCGTCGAGCGTGAGTTTTTTTTCAGTGGCGCTCTCTGTGGATTTGCGTAGTACTAAACCAAATCTGTCTGGGAAATAAAGAAAAATAGTTTCAGTTTCTGCTTTGCGTAGTACTAAACCGAAACTTCACCACCATCGTTTCGATTTGCGTAGTACTAGAAATTTTTTTAAAAAGAAATTCATATATTAGGTGTCTTTTTAAGATAAAAGTGTGCTTAGCAAGTTTTTTTATATTTTTTATTTTATTGTTTTTAGTCTATTTTTAATTTTATTAATCAATCTAAGCAGATGATTATATTTAGTACTACGCAAAGCTCCAGATGTCGCCCCAAAATCATACTCACTGGGGACGGCAATGGAGTGTCCCATCCATCTTTTCTTCATCCATGATAGTAGAGAGTCAACTTTCCTCAGTTGAAGCGCGGGTAGAGTAACATACAAACTCGGTGCACCGTTGTGTATTTGTTGGGAGTAAACCGAAAAAGAAATTAATTCCGAAGTGCACGAGTGTCCCTTCACTAGAAGAACAGGATCATTCCGAGTAACACAAAGGCATAGCTTAAATTTTTTTTTCCTTTTTTTTTATATACAGTTAGCTGTGCCTCCTCCCACAGACCCCACTCATTTTCTAATGACAATAAACAGCTATGAAGAAATCTTGTACCTTATGATTACATGCAGATATCGAATAAAGAAAACCTACATAAAAAGCTTCCACATTAATGCATATTTAGGGCTATTAAAGTAAACTAGCGTGGAAGCATTTTTTGTATCTGTAAATATTAATTAGATGTTCTATATGTTTTTGTAGACTTTCCATGAAGGAATGATCATGCACTTACTTTAATTATAAAACTGTCTTTTACAAATACATAAAATTGATCATCCTCTTTGTATCTTTCCATAAATAAATTTACATACAAGGAGCAGGGATTGATGTGTGTGATATTGCATCGCACTTGTTACAAATCTCATATTTTATATCGCAGTTGTTGGCATACAAAAATACAGAACGATTCAAAAGTACATACAGATTTCAAAATGCTATATTTATTGTTAAAATAAACATACGGAGGTTCAGTAAAGTACAAACTGTCAAGGCCCCTCTGGCTGCATAGCACACGTTAATCGGTAATTGATGTTTTCATTGGAGGTACAAGGCCAAGCTATGCGTTTCCATTTAAGCAAACAACCTGTTTCTTGGGGCACTTGATTGCATTTTCTAATGCTCTTTGCAGTTGGGCTTTCATTCTGTATCTTCCGTGAAATTTGGACAGGTATCACTGACTCGCACATGTTGAAACTGAGAGTGCAAAATGCTTTCTGTTGTTGGGTATTAAAAACAACCGAGACAGGGGGAACCTCTACTCGCGACATGAACAAACTTTGACGATCCCCTCTTTCCACTGGTAGGCGGGCCATTCAGCTGCCACCAACAGCCGTGTAGTTATAAAACTTGAAATCTGGTACAGACTTTCGAATCGTCCAGTAATATTGTCACAAACGACATGCAGCTCAAGGAAGCCACATTGGCTTTTGGCACCAGTCCCTGAAGCAGCTGTCTCATAGTCATGTAGTTTTCAGAGCATAATTCTGTCATAATTTCCAAACATTAGTAATATTTTATAAAATGATGCTAGTATTCCCTATTTCAGATGCAAAGGTTGAGAGATGCTTTTCTGCTGTGAGCAGATTAGAGAATGATTGGAGGAACTGCCTTGGGCAGGAGTTGTTAGAGTAGCTATTGAGTATAACATTGAATAGGCCACAGCCCAAAGATTTCTTCGCAGATAAAGCTGTCAAAAAATATTTTAGCAGTTGCAACCGTCATACAAATGTGCAGCCTTATGGCTTGCAGAGACACTCAACTTAATTGTAATATTTAACAAATGCAGTTAAAATTAATGTGGCATGCTATACAAACTAATAAAAGTGCTGTGCTTGTTCAATTTTTTGTAACAAATGACTGCTATGCAAAATTTGTCCAATAAATTGAGCCTTAAAGCTGAATCAGTAAATTAAACTTAATGGTATTGTATAACTGCTGATGTGTAGTATGGAAATATGTAATAAATTTTATGATAGAGGCTGTTTCTAAAGTGATTGTTCGAGTGTAATTTTTGTTTCCATTGTTGAGCCCGATGTTTAAGACCATGTTCCCTTTTTGCAGAACAAAATTAAAATTGGTCAGTTGATGTGGTCTCTTAGTCACAAGTTATCTAGGTATGCAAAGCTTTATTTTAATTGCTCCAATAAGCCAGGAGACTGTGAACAGAAGGAAATTAGGCATTTTCTAAGTATATGCTTTGTACAATAATAAAGAAGCAGAAGTTAACAAATAATATATAATGGTGATATGAAATCCACATTCCTGTCAAATCAAATTGGTCTTCGTGCTGAGTAATTATCATCTTTTTTGGCCACTTTAGGAGGCTTGGGTGGCAAGAAATTTTCTACAGACGACAAGGGGAAAACAGCGGTGCATGCATGGCTGTGCATTAACAATAAGATATTTTTTTCTTTAAGAAACCGAAGCACTCGTGAAATGCTGGTACATAGGCATTCAACATAAAGGGCAGGGTTCTCCCCAGGTCTTTTGAAGGGGTGCACCGCTTGACTGAATACACAAAAAGCTGTACAGCACTGCGTAATGTTTGTTTTTAATTGTTGTCCGCCTGGCTATTTTATCTTTCCACCCACCTGATAAAATTTTCTGGGGGGGATGATATTGAAAAGTAATGAAGCAGTTTCATTGGTATGCATTTATATTTTTTAAATAAAAAAATATTTAAAGTTACATTTTGACTCTCCCTTGTAGTTCATCTTAGAAATAATGTAGCAATCAGCATTTACCATGCAAAAGAAACTGGCTGAAAAGTTACACTTTGAAACCAACTATCCTAATAAAAAAAACGAGCTAGAGGTTTCATTACTTCAGATCAGTGTTGCATCTAGGCTGGAATAGAAGGGGCGTCCTGCTCTTTTTCAACGTGCCGTGCCCTTTTTTGTTGCATTTATTTAACTAACCATTATAATGTGCGCTTATGTCTCTGACTTGCCCTATTTTCTGACCAAATATGCCCTAATTATTGTTCATTTCCCAGCCCTGCCATTTTGCTAGATGCAACCCTGCAGATTCAACACAAATGAGGACATTCTTATTTTAAATGCAGTGGCTACGTTCACGGCTACCGTGAAGACATAACTGCTCACAACACTAAAGAGTGACGTCACACGTTATTACCGGTCGTAGTGGTGAACGAACATATTGTGTAAATGTTCAACTAGAAAAATATGTTCAATGGGAATGTCGTATCAAGAATTGAGAATTTTATAAATGAATGACAACAAAAAAGCATTTGGAAATCTTATTCTGTTTGCTAAATTATATAAATAAAAAATAAAGGGGTCATAATTTTTCCAAGATTTATAGTATTTAATTTTCAATATTTGAATACACAAACTTACTGGAGTACAGATTTCTTAGTGGGTGGACGGGGAGGGGGGGGGTAAATTCGCAAATAAGCATGGAGATGATAACACTGTATATTACTTTCTTTTATTATGACTGTTTTGCCCCTTGTTGGCCTACCACTCACTAAGAGTGAAGGCCTATATGTTCGTTTCCCCAACTCAATTTTTTCTTTCGGAAATTGACTTAAAAATTCATGATTCCATACCAGCGAACTAAACTCAATAAATTCAACATGTATGGATTCCTAACATTAAGATAATTTTTTTTTTTGTAAATAACTTGTTTGCTTCTGATGAGCCAGCTTCGAGTTATAAAAATTTACATTCCTTCCCCCCCCCCCCCACCTACAAAACATTTTTTCAGTTTTCTTTTCCTTCCAACTCCCGGCAGCAACTGTGACGTCACTTTTCATAAAAATGACATCACTCCTTACTGTCGTGAGCTGTTACGCCTTCACGGTAGCTGTGAATGTAGCCACAGCCTATATTAAAATGGCTGGTTAATAACCATTAGAACCAATTGGAATCAACTGCAACATAGTAAATTTAGTTAGTAAGATTACATTGGAGAATGGATATTTAAAGTAAGTTCTAATGCAGCCTAACCACATGAATGCATACGTGAGTTGGTAACTTATGCCTAACCATAAACACTATTAGTAGGTTGATAACTACACATCAGTTAAAGAATGGGCATTTTTTTCACTTGTATAATTGACACAGCTGTTGTAACGCTTGGTCATTTTTATAATGCTTGTACCTGGAATAAGAAGAACATGATGGTTTTGTTAACTTGAATGATGATATAATGGATTGTCATGGAATGGTTCTAGGTAACATGATGACTTTTCTTTGCTGCAATAGCCTGCCCAATCACCAGATCTCAATCAGATTGAACATTTGTGTGATGAGCTAGAAAGGAATACAGTTGAACCTCCCTAAAACAAAGTCATTGGGATTTTTCCAAAAAATTTGTTATACAGAATATGTTTAATACATGTTAATTTTGGTTAAGACCAAAGTAAAAATTCGTTATATGCCTGTTCATTGTAGAGAAGATCGACTTTATTGCTCCATTTGTGCACCCCATCACATTGCTCACATACTTTATTGCTCCATTTGTGAACTATGTGATGCACTCATGTCTGTATGGTACATTACTTCAAAAATACTTTCAGCAGCTTGTTGAATCCAAGCTAGAAGAATTCGGGCTGTTCTATAGGAGAAAGGAGGCACAACTTGCTATTAGGAAGGGTGTACATAATAAAACAGCTGGACAGTGTACATAGGCTGAGAATATTTTCTCCCGAGAATAGCATTTATGAAAAGTGCCTGTACCAGGTTGTACAGTTCACTGTTCCATGCAGAATTTTTTCCCCACATGTTGGAATGAATAAATGGTCTGCCTGGCAAGGAATTTTGCATAATATTAAAAAAACAAACCATAAAACTGACACCTATTCAGTAAATTCAGCACACCTATTCAATCTGATGTGGGAAAAGTACTGTGACAGGAGGTTAAGGTTAATATCCTATTTCATATCACATCTAGTATTTGCAGGGTTCCCACATTCTGGAAAGTCAGGGAAGAAGGGTTATTTTCATGCATTTGTCAGGAAAATGAGACTCTTCTTGGGAAAAGTCAGGGAAATAGATTTTACTGGAGACATTAAGTAATTTATTGAATAACTGATTAATCCTATTGATGTTTCCAGTTACGGACCAGGAGGCAATAATTCTTGAACAAGCTTCGTAATACTTATACTAATACTAATTTTATATAATGTGACAACTAATAATAATATTAAAATTGTGTCTGAAAAGCTGTTGTAGAGACATGTTTTTTTAAAAAACATTACGATTTGGTCAGGGAAATGACACCGTCAATGTCAGGGATAGTCAGGGAAATGAGATATAGATTTTCTGTGGGAACCCTGTATTTGTGTATGAACATAATGATAAATAATTTTTTTCAGTTAGCACATATATGATAGTGGGGACATTGGATCACATATACTGTGGGGTGATACAGGGTTACAATTATTGAGCTATATGAAAAAGAAAACTTGATGACTTTTGAACAATTGGAGAGATTCAGTTAAAACTTGGCGGTTATATGCAGGGCATGTTGGGATTTTTTTGATGTGAAAATGGTTTGGTTTAGCGACGAAGCCAGCTTTCATTTGGATGGGTAGGTCAATAAGCAGAATTGCTGCATTTGGGGGGCTGAAAATCCCCATTTCGCGATAGAGAAGTTTCTCCACCCTATACGGGTAACTGTTTGGTGTGCAGTGTCCAGTCGCAGAATAATCGGTGCGATATTCATTGAAGGTACGGTAACTGCTGAACGATATGTCAAAATTTTAGAAAATGTTCTCATCCCTATTATCCAAAGTGACCCAGATTTCGAAAAGATGTGGTTCATGCAGGACGGAGCACGACCCTATCGGGCCAATAGAGTGTTTGAAGTCCTGGAAGAGCACTTTGGAGGGTGCATTCTGGCTTTGGGGTACTCAGAGGCCACTGGAATATTTTCCTGATCTCAGCTTGGCCGCCATATTTTCCTGATCTCAGCCCTTGTGACTCATTTTTGTGGACAATAATAAAGACATAGTTTACACAAATAACCCCGAGACCATTGCTGAACTCAAAACAACCATTCGGGTCATTGAAAGCATCGATGTCTTGACACTTCAGCGAGTTTTGCAGAATTTTGTTCTTCATCTGCACCACATCATAGCCAATGATGGCAAGCGAATCAGACATGTCATAAAGTAAATCTGAATATCTGTAGTTATTTCCAACATATAGCTCAATAATTGTCACCCTGTATATGAACATAAAAGTTATTTATTGCCACCATCTGACTTCGTCATCAGGCTATGACATCTCTGAATGTTTATTTGGCTTGAAGACTCGCGAAATAGTACCTTACCTTTCCATACTTTTGTTCGCTGGCAATGCTATTGTGCATAATGGATTTTCTTACTTCATCTTACATAGTCGGCCAGAAACTATTTTTTTTAATACATAAGAATCTTTTTCTTTGTCATCCATGTACAGGGTGAGGCAAAAAGATGTTAACACTATGTATATGGGAGACCGATTTTTTTTTCCCCCCCAAACAACAATGGACAGACTCTATAAGTGCATTGAGAGGGATGGGTGCCAAGTTGAAGCCCTGTAACCAAATCCCTTCCTTCTCATTTAAAGTGATTAAAACACCCATTTAATGTTAACATCTTTTTGCATCACCCTGTATATTAAAATACATCAATTAAAGCACATCCTTATTCCCTCTCTGACACATGGTCTTGATTTCTTAGAGGAAGATTTGTTATGACCAATGTATACTGTCCTGCCAAAAGTATCCGGACACCCTGCTCCACGTGCCCTCTATGGAAATACTGTCGTCAGTAACGCGTTGGGCCACCCTTCGCTGCAGTTACTGCTACAACACGATGAGGAAGGCTGTCCACAAGTTGTTTACACTCCACTGGTGTGATACAGCTCCATTCGGTCGTCAAATGGTCCAGCAACTGATGACAATTCCTGACTGGGGGCATGTGCATCCATACACGACGCTCCAGCACATCCCACAATGTTTCGATTGGGGTCAAGTCAGTGGACTCTGCACAGGCCAGGGTAATAATCGGATGCCTGTACAGGAACCATGCCTGTGTTGAACGAGTGGCGTGACATGGGTCATTGTCCTGCTAGAAGAAGCAGTCCGATGAGGTGCCATAAACCACAATCGCTCCAGGAAGGTTCATTTCCAACATCTCTTGTTATCGTGGGGTATTCAGTCACATGTCGACACCGGTGGTAGCTCCTACACATTTTGAAGGTTTTCTGTGGAAAATGGGAAAATTAGGCAAAACTGTGTACGAAAGTGGAAATCCACATAATTTGGTGGTGCCTGCTATATAGAACTGCACACAAAGACCCCACTGCCAGAGTCCTTCACTGTGGGCACAAGGCACTCTGGATCGTATTTCTCATTTGGCGGTCTCCAGACCCGCACACAACTTAAAGGTTGTTGGAGGGTGAAGTGGCTTTCATCGCTCCACATGACCTTTGCCCAATATCACTAATCCACTGACGATGCTCCGTACACCATCGTAGACGACGAACAGCATTCACCCTTGAGACCAATGGCTTCCTCTTTCCGTCTCTCCCACAGAAACCAATCTCATGGAGCGCACGTTGCACTGTGCACACTGATGGGCCACTGGCTGCGGCTGGTGAGTAGGCGTCTTGGCCCCCTACAAAGACAGCAATGATGTCCTGCAGGGTGTCTTTGCAATGCCTCACCGCCACCCAAGACAGAGCATGTTTGTCTCTTGGTTACAGGAGTGGAGGTCGCCCGGAACGTTTTGCTGTCATTGTTGCACCTGTCTGTTCATATTTGTACACAACATCGTTCACAGTTGAGCGAGGATGCCCAGTCAAAGTGCTGATTTCACGAAGCGACTTCCTGCTAATGCAGCACAATCATTCCTCTCTCAAAGTTGGATAATTCTTCGACCTTTGGCATGCTGACGTTGTCACTGCTGTACCACCTGATGTGTCATGTCTTTAATACGCATACTGTTACATGCATCCTGTAAGGTGAGACCACATGGACATAAGGGTGTCCAGATACCTTTTGAGTTTTACAGTAGATAATGGGAAAAGAAAACTGCTGAATTTCAATTGGTTTCATTTTTAACTCCTGGGTTTATCAAGGTTACAGATGAGCAGTCAAGTATTGGCAGTGTGTTCCCCAGAAAATTTTTATCTGTTGGGTGGAAAGATAAAATAGCCGGGTGGACAAAAATTAAAAGCATATAAAATATTATGCAGTGGTGTGTAGTTTTTCATGTATTCGGCTGGCCGGTCACCAAAATCTGCTGATGGCATGCCCGTTCAAAAGGGCCTGGGGGAAACCCTGTATTGGTACAAAATCAGCATATAAATGGATAACACAATATATAAATATAAATCTAGAGTTTACGATAAATAACAATGGAAAACATTATCCGATTAGGTTTACCTTTATTTCCAGCTTTATCAAGAAATAGAAAAAAGGAGTTTTACAGCTCATTATATAAAGGGCATCTCATAAATAGAGGTACAAGCTTTAAAAGGGAGGAGAGGGCATCAAATGGATTGAGAATTGCATAGGAACCCATGGCCAGAAATGTCATGGGAAGGTGGTACCATGAAATGAAAGGACAATCCAGGTGTTTTTGACCATGTGCACCAGTCCATGGTCCGTCAATGTAATTCATGCATCACCTATAATGGTAGAAACTTAAAACATCTCTTGTAACATTCTGAAATTGAATCATATGCTATGCCATTTGTAATATTTATGCGCAATAAATGTTTCAGGTAATCTGTCTTTAGATACAAAGAAAGAAGTTAATGGTTGAATGTACAGGGTGTTTCTAAATTATGTCCCGTATTATACATGTTTATTACTCAAAAACTATTACAGATTTTAACATGATTTTTTTTTTATTCACAAAGAAAAACTCAAAGTTTCTTAGCCTCGCACGAGTTGATAATGAAACATGCAGTTGGCGCATGCTACCATTGTTGGCGCGTTGTTCCATTTTTCGCAAAACACAGTAAACGATGGCGAGTGTTCAAGAAAAAGCTTAATGCGTGTTAAGCCTTGCGGAATTTAAGTGAATGATTACAGTTCAGAGAATGTTCAAAACAAAGTTTAAAAAAGGATCCTCCAAATCATAAGTCAATTAAGCTATGGCATGAAAAAGTTTTAAACAAAGGCAAAAAGGGTGCCGGCAGACCTTCAGCGACACCACAGAGAGTAGAAAAGGTCAGGGAGGCGTTTGATCATAGTTCCCGTAAATCAGTTAATCAAGCGGCTCTTCAACTGGATATGCCAATGGCATCCATACATAAAATAGTGAAGCACCGCCTTCGTCTTACACCCTACAAAATCCAGGTGATGCATGAACTGAAGCCAGATGACCGACCGAAGCGCAAGAAGTTTGCT
>JAHWFO010016460.1:129525-161845 GCA_023313115.1 Rhysida immarginata
TAATAATAATAATAATAATAATAATAATAATAATAATAATAATAATAACTACCTGATTCCACAAGTGGAAGAGCTGTAGCCAACATAGTCTACCAATAAGATGGAGCACTTCCTCACTGGGGCCTGCAAGTTAGGCAGTGCCTTGATACAAACTTTCCGGGATGATGGATCGGAAGGGATGGGCCAATCCCTTGGTCCCCTCGCTCGCCCGATGTGAACCCTCTAGATTTTTTCTTCTGGGGATATGTGAAAGACAGAGTGTACAAGACCAACATTGATGACATTGAAACTCTCAAGAACAGAATAATTGAAACAATCACTGAAATCACCCCCGAAATGCTAGCCCGAACATGGGAGGAAATCAAGTTTTGCTTTGATGTCCTTCCCGCCATAAATGGGGGAACATTGAAATTTATTAAGGCATGCTAAGAAACTTTGAGTTTTTCTTTGAATAAAAAATATCACGTTAAAATCTGTAATAGTTTTTGAGTAATAAGCATGTATAATATGGAAGATAATTTAGAAACACCCTGTACATGGATATGATTGACAGGAAATACAGGTACTTTGAAAGAAGTACTGGTTTAATAAACATCAAATCTGATTTAGACTAATGCTGTACAATTGACATTTTTTTTTTATCTCTTACGAGTTTTCATTATGCATGAAATTTGACCTTAAATTTGTTAAGGTCAAACTTAAGATCATTGTTAAAAAGCCCACATCTGATTTAATGGGAGATAATTTTTTGAAATCTGGAAATTCCCGTTAGTTATTGAGACTGGTAACTCCCTGTATATTGATGAATCTTCTATAATCAGAATTATAATTGCTTGAACCTAAAATTTTTTGTCATATTTGGATGGGAATTACATTTACATAAATGGAATAATCAGATTCTGGCAAACTATAGACAGAATCTGGAAATTTTTTTTATTTATTTATTTTTTTTTTTTTACAAAAATAATATTGCTTTTCTTGTTCTTGTTTTGATATTTTCCTGTTTCATCTTATTTGACATCAGTAACTGCCAAGCCAAATTCTTCATTGAATTTTCAGTTGTCAATAGTATTTCTGCTTCAGTTCGCAATTCCTGACCATTCAAATTATGAACCTCGTCTACATTTGAAGAATCTTCATCAGAATTTTTATTAGCTTCAGGTGGTTCAATAGAAAGTCTTCAATTGCTAAATCATTATTCGCTTCCATTATATCAATAGTTCCTTGCAAAGTCAAATCTCTATATAAAAAGTAATACTTCAGATATCATATGCATCTAGTGTAATCATATGAACACACTAAATTTATTATAGCAGTTGTCAAATTTTAAAATTTTTCAACTCTTTATAGCTTTATCAAAAATACAATACCATTTGATAATGTATACTATAATTTTCAAATCAAAAATTTGGTAAGACACAAGTCTGTTTACTTCAGATATAAAGTTGCTACATTACAAAAAGTACGAATATTTTTTCCATGGTCCATAAAACATTGAAACTCTCAATATTACATGTATTATTATTATTATTATTATTATTATTATTATTATTATTGTATAGCACTCTCCAGGAGTAAAAAACTAGCTCTGGGGGAAATTACTTCCACCATTTCGTCAAAACAGATACAACTAGAACACAAACAACTCTCAATCAAAATATAAAACCTAAGATAGAAAATTAAAAAAATAAGCCTACTCATGAATAGCAATGAAGTGTTTCCGTAAAAGCTCTTAAGATGATAACAAGATGAAGCACATTTTGGGATTTTACACTGAAAAATCACTGATCTTATTTCATTTGGCAAATTGTTCCAAAGGGAGATTGCGTTATATGGAAAACAGCTAGATTTAAAAAGTCATCTTACAGGGTACCACAAAAAGAAATCTCCGAATTTGTCGAATATTGGTACTGGACGCGAACCAGGCCCAAACAAACGCTGCAGGATAGGTGTCATTGCGTATCGCCTCCATCAACTCGGATGTAAGGGCCACTTTATTAATAACGGTAAGGGTGGGTAAATTGTACTGTATACAAACATTCGTCACTGAATCTAGTCTTTTCAATTTAAAGGCAATCCTAATCAGGCGATTATAGGCAACCTTAAGTCTCTTCAAATTGGCTGTAGAGGTCGATGACCAAAATATTGCCCCATAAGTGATTTTTGGTACTATAACAGCGTTTATATATCAACATATTTGAGTAATGGTCAAAATGGATCTCAATCTCTTCACTAAGTAGTTCTTATGATGTAACGTAGTTATAATATTGTCTACTAAGTCATTGAACCTTAGACCGGGATCAAAAGTAATACCAAGGATCTTGATGGGAATTTGGTTTGTCCCGTCTTTAGGGCCTATCATGATATGAGTTTTTGAATGCTACAATTGTACCATTGGGACATATAGGATAAGTCTTGTCGAAGTAGATCTATCACCTCATCTTGTTCTTGAGGTGGAAATGTGGTGAACAAAAAATTATCATCGACATAACTTAATACAGGGTCTTTATAATTAACGTTCCATTTTGACATGGCCATAAAAAAAAAACTACTGGACCAAAAGCTATAATACTTGGTAATATTATACAAGAGGGCATAGGAAGTTCATACCCACTAAAAAAAAAAATTAGTTCAAAAGGTCACTACCAGCATGGAATGGCGCTCTATGCAATATTCGTATACAAAATTAGACACGAAGACACAGGTTAACAAGTCTTTAATCGTTACTAAAATTAGTTACATGTTGAATGTGGCCTCCACCATTTACTGAAAGCAGGTTACACCGGATTACTGTGTCTAATTTCGTATACGAATATTGCATAGAGCGCCATTCCATGCTGGTGGTGACCTTTTGAACTAATTTTTTTTTTGTTGGTTATGAGCTTCCCATGCCCTCTTGTATAATATTACCAAGTATTATAGCTTTTGGTCCAGTAGTTTTTTTTTATGGCCATGTCAAAATGGAACTTTAATTATAAAGACCCTGTATATTACAGTTAAACCGGTGACTAAATAGAGAAGCTGTAGAAACAGCATACAGGAGGGGACCAAGGCCTGAACCCTGGACAATGCCTCGATTAGATGGTTTACTAGTCAAGGGATTTAAACTGATAATATTAGTGCGGTCCCTTAAATAGTCCCAATATAATTGGAGAAATGGTTCTGAAAACAAAGACACAGTCCTTAAACACTGAACGACCAATTTATTAGAGACTCCTCTTACGGAAAATGGATCAGCCTCTTACAAGGAAACCCCACATAGCCGAACTGCTTTAACAATGGAGTCTTTATATGGCTATGTATGCAGAAATTTTTTCGTTTTCGCGGTTTATTTTGAAAGAAACACAATTTCGCATTCTTATTTTGCAAGTACAGTAAACTCCCGATTATCCGCGGAATTGGGTGGCACGGGTACCGCGGATAGGGAAATTCGCGGATAACCCGCAAAAAGGCTAAAAATGAGGGGCAAGTAATATAAAAATTGTTCTAGCTTAACAGCTTGATTGTATTGTACATGAAAGTAATACAAACAGTGAAAATATGTACAGTACATTAAAAATTATTTCTATTTTATGTACTAAAGAACATAATACAATAAACAAAATATAGTAGTATAGTAGTTTTATTGAGGTTTTTTTTTTCGGGACGCCCGCGGATAATCGGGAGTTTACTGTATCTATAGTAGCTTCAGATGAGTAACATATTTCAATTTGGTGGAAATCTGTAACATACATGTTCGAGGGATTCCCTTGTTAGTGACACACAAACAATGGAACAGGCCGAAGCGGTGTATAAAAGGGATGCGTTGGATCACAAGTTACAGTCGGCAGCAGAAGTGGACTGGATATGGGTAAATCCAAGGATTTGACAGAGTTGGAACGAGGCATGATGGTTGGAGCTCGACGTGTGCAGTTGAGCATTTCGCAAACCGCAAACCTCCTCAGGTTTTTCCGTGCTACAGTATCAAGGATATTCTGTGAATGGCAGTAATGCCAAAAAAACAACCTCCAATAAACACAACTCCGGACGAAACAGGACTATGGATGAACGAGGCCAACGGCGACTGGCACGAATCATCCTCAGCAACAGGATGGGAACAGCCCAACAAATTGCAGCGCAGTTCATTGAGGGAGCATCCCAACCCATTTCGGAGCACGTGGTGTGGCACACCTTGCACCGAGCTGGGTTTAACAACAAGCAGCCAGAACGGATACCCACTGTTACCGCAAAATAGGAAAGCGCGCAAGCTATGGGCACACAGACATCGCCACTGGATGCTGGATGAGTGGAAGAAGGTCGCCTGGTCCGACGAATTGCGGTTCCTACTTCATCATGCGGACGGCAGACTGCGCATCTGGCGCAGATAGCACGAGGCCATGGACCCATCCTGTCAGCAGACAACCATACAGGCGGGTGGAGGAGGAGTGCTGGTCTGGACGCACTGGGTCCTCTGATATCCGTAGACACAACCCTGAATGCGACATACTACCTGAACATTGTTGCCGATCAGGTGCATCCGTTCATGATGACTGTGTTCCCTGGTGGTGATGAACAGTTTCAGCAGGACAGTGCTCCCTGTCATCGTGCTCGAATGGTTCTGGACTGGTTCGAGGATCATGACACGGACTTCCACCTGCATCTGTGGCCAGCTTGGTCGCCCGATCTCAACCCGATCGAGCATTTATGGGATGAAGTGGAGAGAACCATTCGGCACCTTCCCACACTACTGGCCGGCCTGCACCAATGATGTCAGCCTGGGCTGCTATTCCTCCGCAACAGTTTCAACACCTTGTTGAATCTATGTCAGCATGTATTCAGGCAGTTCTCGCTGCTAAAGGAAGCGCAGCATGCTATTAGCGGGGTGTCTCTAATAAATTGGTTGTTCAGTTCATAAACAACCAATCCTAAAATGGCACATATTTTCAAAGAATACAGTGATGTGGCTGAGTTTGTTTATGCAAGGTAGAATGTGATCATATGATCATGCACGACATTAAAGGGTTAATAAACGAGACTGGAGCAATTTGACAAATACAAATTTCTGGCAGAACTATTTAATATTTTTCAAAGTAGTTACCCTCTAAGGCTACATGTTTATTGTAGTGTTCATACAAGTTTTGGAAACATGCTTTAAAGTCCTGTGTCTTACCCCTTCCAAGTTTGGCTGTAACATACTTTTTGATTGCCCTCTCTCTACATTCTCAGATCTGTGTACTTTCAGAGTTGTTTTCACCTGGTGGGGGCTAATCTGCGGAAAGGGAGGGGGATAAAGCTCCACAATTTTGTTACTGGCTAAGAACTTGACAAGCATTGCTGTGTGTGGTCTGGCATTATCGTGCAATAAGAACCAACTTCCTTTTGCATGAAATTGTGGCCGTACTCTATGCATTCTCTTAATCAGACGCAGCAAAATCTCCCTGTAATATTCCTTGTTGACTGTTTGTCCAGGTGAAACAAACTCCTTATGGACAATGCCAGTACTGTCAAAGAAAGTGATAAGCATTACTTTTATTCTTGAACTTTCAAACTGAAATTTCTGTTTTAGTAGGGATGTTGGGGACTGCCATTCCATGCTCTGTTGGTTTGTTTCGAGATTATATTGAGAGCACCAGGTTTTATCCCGTCACAATTGAATCCAAAAAATTCGGGTTGGCATCTGCGGCTGTGATGAATTCCGTGCAAGCATCCATTCTCGTTTCCATTTTGCTTATCTGTTAAGTAACGTGGCACAAACCAAGCACACTGTTTCCTTTTGCCCAAATTTTCTGTCAATATTAGGCGAATTGTTTCTCAGTTAATGTTTAACATTTTTTCCATCATGTTCAGGTTCATTCGCAAATCACTTAAATAAATTCATAGAATAATAAACAAACATTCGTCTATTTCATTCTATTGTACGTAAAATTTTCATCAAATAAATATTATCAGCAGCAATTTTTGTATCTATGCATATTTTTTCTGCAAGCTTTGGACATCAAGAACTCTTATAATTGTCACTTTGTGACAATTAAATTTTGGCAATTATATTTCGTTTAACCTATTTGTTGCACATCAAATCATTGTAATTAGATTCTTTACAATTTTTCATTTCTTAAAAATGATAAAAAAAGCTGCTTTCACTTATAAATTGCCAAAGCCAAGTACAAAAGGTGAAACTGGTTGTTTCTCCCAATCAGCAATAAAAACTTATGTAAAATGTAGTGTAAAGCTTCCATCTCCTTAATTAAGCATTACAATACAAGGACATCTCATAACTACATGTATGTTGATGCTACAAATCTCCTAAATTTAACACTGCATGATATTGATCATAGGATAAGCCTGCTCAGGTGGTGAAGTAAGTAACATGTCACCTTCTGGATTGCCAGACTGGGTTTGAATCCTGCCTTAGGACATGGGTGATTGACAGTGTTTTGTTGAGGATTATTTAATGAAATTAAGGTAAACACAAAGTATGCTTTTTTTTTTAGCTATTCATTTCACATCTAACTACATCTCTTTTTTCAGGTTTTTGCTCTAATATAATAGGAAAGAGCATAAAACTATTGAATAATAGGATTAAGATTATAGGGTCACAGGAATCTATCCAGAAATTAATGAATGCTGTTTAATTTATCAGAGAAAAATGTCATTTTGTATTACAATAAGATTGGCGGTCACCTACCATTGCAACATTTGGAACACCAGTGGACTATTTTAAATCTTACTGATACCTTATTTCATTTAGTGGTCATGGATATGGGTAATTTTTATAGTGGTAGTTGTTTGCAACCACTGCTGACCAGCACATAGCTAGATCCATGGTGTCACAATAATGAGACTTCATTGATTCAAGATGTTTATCACTGCCTCCTCCTTCAATTAGTTAGAATATCTGCATATTAATATTAACAGTTAGAATTGTATTCTCACTGTCCAAATATCCCTTGTGGTGATTTCTATGATGATTAAATGGAGAAGAAAAAAATGTAATCTTATAATAAACGAATGCACTGTATTAGTGTTGCTTTGTACTGATATTTCCATTTCTGTCATGCACGTTTACTTTACATTCAACACAAAAAGTTATCTCTTAGGCATCATATGATTGTCAGAACCAGATGATGGATTTGCCATTGTTTGGCAGTGCCTCCTAGTGTTAAACTACTAATGATCATAACACAATATAAGCTGCTAATTGTGTTCATAATTGATTGTATTGTTTAAATTTCGGGTTTTGTTTTATTTTCACATTTCATTTTTACGCTCTTAATCAGTGAGCACATACTTTTTCTTTCCCCTCTGTTTATTTGTTAATACATACTCTCATGGTATTTTATAATTTCAGGTGTATCAAAAATAATCTTGGTATCTCTGGGCAAAAATAAGCAGTTGGAAGGTACTATATCCCTCATTTTTTTATTTATATTTTTTATGAAAAAGGAATAGGTTAGAAAATTCTCTGAAATATCAGTATAATTTCAATTTTTTTCCTTGTGGATTAGAGGTTCCCCCCCTTTAGGTTATTGACTGTACTTTTCAATATAGCATGTAAATAAGTCCTTTCAGTATAGAAGGAGATGAAGCCAGAAACTGTGGACACAGATTAACAAGAACAACAGGAAATCACTATTCCACATCAGATGTTTATTGCAACGTATGCGCATTTCGGCAGCCAAGCTGCCTTCCTCAGCGTATACAAGAACTTTATCAGACCAGAGAAGTTCAAGTTCAAGTTCATCTGATGTGGAATAGTGGTTTCCTGTTGTTCTTGTTAAGTCCTTTCAGGATTTTGAAGCTCAACTCGTAGGCTGAATCACATAAATGAAAGGGAATACTGTCCTCTACTTGACAACTGCCATTTCTATAATCTGGCTCAATTTGCACACATTCCAACATGTTAGCAGCAGCATCAGTGATTCTTTGATGAAATTCTGGAAGTCTCTTGATAAAGGAGGGATAAAAACTTTCCTTTTACATAATCACAAAGGGAAAGTCACGTGGAGTGAGGTCAGCTAATTTGGGAGGCCAGGCAGGATTAGCAGTCTGTCATGAAAACAACACGTTTGCATATTTTTGTCTTCTAGCAAAGAAATGAGTAACTATACCACAGTATCTGTCAAAAACAAAACTCGCACATTCGTATGTTCTCTCGGTCATTGGTTAGCATTATCCTTTATACATTGCTTTCCTACTGTATGTCCAGACTTAAAATCCTGGAGGGACTTATGCACTATGCTGTATTTAATCCTTCTAATGAACTGTTTGGGTTAATGCTCGCTTTCCTCTATTTTTTTTTTTTAGGTTTATCCATTTTTCTAGCATCATCCATTATATACAAAGTGCATTCAATTCTAAGATCTCCTATTTCTTCGGAAAAATAAAGCTAAAACTGCCATCAGTTCTCAAGATCTGTCACCCTATAGCAATACATATTTTTTGCGATACTGACACCACCGTTACATTGTGACGAAATGTGTGATCCCAAGGTGTGGGAGTCACACTCTTCAAGAAAGTGGGAGTCAGAACTTAAGTATAAAGAATAAGATCTTTATTAAGAAAAATAGACAAAAAAAATAAATGAGTGAGGATTTGATAAATAATATGCACAAAATATGAGGAGCAAAATAATTTATAATAACAACAAAGAAGCACAGAAAGTGCTGTGTGTTCCTTTTGAAGGGAGGAACACTGTAATCCTAAAGTTCAAAGTCCATAATCTAAATAACATAAAAAGAAAGCTCCTTACCTCACTGAATTCAAGTACAAACAATAAATAAATGCTCACAATAAACAACAACTTCAACATAAGTTACAAATGAAAAAACAGCTATGTGAGCCTACAAACAAAGTCTACAGATTACAATAACTCAATTCATCCTAACACTAAAGAATAATATTAATAAAATACTAAATTCCCCCCTTTCAAGAATAAACATAACAAAATGCTACGCTTGAAATTCTAAAACAATAACAAACAAGTGAGGCATAAAAAACACCAAACTTAAAGATCAAGAGGCTTAAATTACAGAATAAAGACACTGAAGCAATGTTGGTGATTAAATCGCCATCCAAAATATTCACCATAAAGTGAATTATAAAATAAAGTTGCGAACTACGGTTATTTATCTATAACCACCTGGGATCATGAAATGGATCCCCCAGTAAGTAGACTACTTACTGAAAATAGAACGCAGACAAACAAGAACTGCTTCCATGAAAGTGTCATGAAAAGAGTAATCTTTCACCAATGAAGGTCTCCTTAAAGTAAGCCTTACCAACCAAGAATCATTAGCCTCCCACCAAAGAATGTCAAGCGTGCCTGAAACAAGATAAATAACACACAAGAAATACATTAAATACAAAAGCAACGCATAAGAATTCAAATCAAAATACAAATGAGGCTTAACCAAATAGCACCAAATAAATAAGGCTTACAAACAACACAGCATGGAGGCAGCCTGGTGAATAAATCACCCAACACACTTTCTTAATGAATGTGAAAACAAACTACGTTGCGTTTCCTGGTTATCTACTAATATAACCACTTGGAATCACATACGATTCCCAGTAAGAGTTTAATAACTTACTGTAAAGAAAGCGCTACCAGTAACAACAACCTGCCTCACAAAATGCCGAAACGAAAAAAATAGACCATCCCATATGAAGGTCTCCAAGAAAACAATCTGTAAGCCTACAACCACAAATAACGTGAGCCTCCCACTAAAAATTCTGATGCATGCCTACAAATCACAGACAAATAAGTTAAAACAATGAATAAAAGACAAATAATGCTATAGCAGCTACCAAAACAAACTAATGAGGCTTACAAAATTCAATACAAACAGTGGCAGCATACTCTCCATGAACAAATACAAACAAGCCTCCCGCCTCGGCTACCATAGCATGCAAAATGAGCTACACGAAAGCATTATACAAAAAATTTGATATAAAATACAAATAAGAGAGTTCGCATCACCTGACTGAAGCACAAAAAGTTTCCGCCGACGGGCCACCACTCCACCGCATCGATGAGCACACTATCACTCACGAGTTCACAAATAACTGGCCAGTGTCCCACCAGAAAAAACACAAAGCGCAATTGAAGATTTCTCGCTGACAGTGTCCATCCACGGGAAAACAAGAACGACGAGACAGCAAGCCGACAATCGACAAAACAGCAAGCCGCTGGCGTATCCACAACGACTGCTTCGACAGAAGGGCTCCGTAGGCATGGGTAGGGGAAACGTTAGGCCTAGATGGTCCGGCAACCAACTGACTAGGCCGCGTTGGTCTCCACTTCCTCGGGGATGGCATATCCACATCTTGCGGGGCTGGTATCAGGTGCATCATTACGTCTCTCCTTCAGCATGATGTTCTTGCTGGACTGCCCGTTACCCAAATGCAAATTCGAGATCCATATATACGAATTTTAGCTTTCCGAATTGAATTCTGGCGCCGATTTGAAATGTGCGCACAACACAGAGATCGCTCCTGATTGGCTAGAGGATGACATTGTTTACTGTTAGGTCCGTTCACGCAAGCGCTCACTAGTGGGAAAAGCTGGAAACAGTCACAAAACTGTAGAAAACAAAGAGCACGGAAGCAAAGGCTCCACAACAATGCAGGTGAGGAAACAAACGGCGATGCAAAGGCAAAATGAATAAAAAGCTAGGCTTAAAACGAAATACACAAAGAAAAACAATAACATGTGATAAATCTATCACAACATGGCTGCCAGAAACACCACTTTGGGTGGGGTCTGTTTTGCCCATTGGAAAAATTCTGATGCAACAGTGGAACAAGGCTCCTGCTTGTTCACATTATTCTTAATGACAACATCTTTGAAGTGGAAAAAAAAAGTCTGTAAAGGAATGTAATTATTCCTCATGCTCTGTACTCACTTGATGTCGCACGTATCGATTTTTCGCTTTTTCCAACACTGTATTCTCAGAGACTTTAGAAATTGAATGTACCAATATATTAGATTAAAAATTAAAATCTTGATAATGTCTTAAAAAAGATAAATGATGAATAAAACATTGCCCAGGATTGTTTTTAATTTTTGGCCTATCCTGGCACAAATACAAATAAAATCGGGAGAGTGTGATTCGGACTCGCACATCAAGGGTTCCATACTACCATTTAATATATTTACCAGGTTCTGGAGGGTGTTGCACTGTGTTCTCGATTTCGGCATTTATAAACATAATCTATAATAGTTTAAGTGCCAAAAATTATTTTAAAAAAATGCATTTGTAAGATTGCTATTAGTTATAAATCAGTCATGGTAATCCACCTGCCTTCTTTTACCAAGTACAAACATTTAAACATTTATTTATTTTTATATTTTTATTATTTGTGACACAATCCGCCATAATAACACACATCCTGTGAAAGTTTCAACTGGCTAGCTATTACCGTTCAAAAGATACAGCCCTTAAAAGGTCGGACGGACGGATAACGAAGGCTTACTAAGAAGGCTTGACCCTTTGGGTACGGAACCAAAAAAAAAAAAAAAAACTCTAACAAGAAAATTTCTGAAATACATTTTATTCAGAAAAGTATATGCCTGTGGCAGGAATCTCTGCTTTCAATGTAAAAATGCCATAGTGGCAGAAGTTGGCATCACAGCAGTCTAAAGCTACGGTCACACTTTGCAATTTTTAGCCGCGCTTGCAACTGCAACCGCAAGAGCTCTTCCCATTACCTAGCAACCCCCCTCCGAATACGGCGCGTCTGCAACCGCGCCAGGAAATAAAAAGTTTGTTTTTCTTGCGTTGGTTGCAGTAACACCAACCAATTAGAACGCTGAAAATGATTGCGTGCGGGACTGTTAAACTGGCGAATTGGACTTCGGCGATTGAAATATGCCTTTTCGAGCTGAATTAAATTAAATTAAAGCATTTGGAATTCAAATTCCATAAAATATCGATAGAAAGATTTAATACTGCAAGATTAAAAAGTGAAAGATTGTAATATCATTGTTATGCCATTGTTCCAAAAATAAGTGGATGCAATCCCACTGTTTCAAAGTCTGACCGCTGAATGACGTTTGAAATGTGTTGCTGCTACAGTTGCGGTTGCAGGCGCGGCTGAAAATTGCAAAGTGTGACCGTAGCTTAAGGAATCAATGGCAGCATGAATCTCAGCATTCTAGTTAGTGAATTGTTTGCTCTTTAAGTTTCTGCTTAGCACAGATCTTTCTCCAGTAATGCTTAACAAATCTGATCTTTTTTTTGGTGAACCTTCACCTTTTTTTTTTTCTTCTTTCACATCAGAATCTTTACTTTTTAATTGTCTGAACCATTATCTATGTATCCAAATGGCAAAAAGTAAAAGTCTGGTGAATATACAGTATAAGGGAGGACTTTGTTCTTTAAGGCATTGGTTTTCTGCTTACTCCCTATAGACATATGTGGTTACATGCCATCATGGAGAATTGAACATTTGTTTCAGTAGATCCCTGTATTGAGCTGCACTATTCACTTTCTGCTATCAAAACTTAAGATTCATAAGGCTCCAATTTTTTTCTCAACTGTATGAATCTAGTGCAAAACAAGAAAAAGAAAAAAAGGAGTACAGTCAGACGTTGGATATTCGTGCTTTGTGAATTCACAGATCAGTGAAAATTTCATTGGAACTAGACTTATTGCATCTGCGATTTTTTTTTTTTTTTTTTTTTTTTCCTTCTCCCCCTCCCTTCACACATTTTCAAAAAACCTCGAAACACCCACAGAAGTGTTTATTGTAAATACAAAGTAGAAACTGGAAGGAAAAATTCCATGACCTGGACTCGAACCAGAGATCATGCCTATCACTGGCACTGTTCTTACCAGTTTAGCTATTGCAGACAATGAATAATCAAGCTGTTACAGTGTGTCAAATGTACTTCATTGATGTCACAAATTAGCTCAACTGACAGAGCAGGCCCCCGACTCAAAGGTCTGGAATCTTCCTTACCCTTAAAACATCAAATAAAGTGATGAAAGTTTAACTCAAAGAGAAGATTATAATTAACTGAAGATATGCTCTTTGAAGAAGATAAAATTGAGCTGCAGTAGGCTTGGTCTGTGATAGCTCAGTTGTTAAGAGCGGTGCCAGTGATAGACATGTTCCCTGGTTTGAGTCCAAGTCGTGGAATTTTTCCTTCCCGTTTCTCCTTTGTATTTACAATTTGTTTGAAGTTTGTCTTCAGTTAACTATATTCTTCTCTTTGAGAAGTGTTTATGTTTAATTTTTGTAGTAATTTATAAGTTTTCATGCTTTTAAATGTAAAATTGGTAAGGAAATATTAGTTAATGAAAATTCTATTGTGTTTTGGGGAAAAGTTCAAGACATACAATGTAAATCAGTTAAAAAATCCTTTAAACACCTAACTCTATTATGGAAACCTACCTTTTTATGTACGTACTATATTGCACTTGTACTAAGCTAATATTTGAATGAAATTAAAGTGTTTGGGAAATGACTGGGGTCATATTTAGGATTTCAACTTGTAACGTTTTAATAAAAAAAAAACGTTACTTGAATAAGGGCACTAAATGTAACGCAATGAAATTAACGTTACATGAATAAAGACAATAAAAGTAACGATATGAAATGACGCTACTAAATTGAAAGGAGCAAGAGATTAAAGAGTTTTTATCCTTAATTTCAGCTATTTCAATTTATCAAAATTCTCAAATAAAGTTGAAACTAAGTTAAGCTTTAAACTAGATTTTACTTTAAATAAAGCTTTAAGAAGATACTGAATTTAAAAAAATATAATATTAAAGAAGACATTGGCGTGAAAGCGTATATTGTATTAAAAAATCTAAATGAACTGTCCATTATGACAGAAGAACTGGAAGAACAACATGATGTCGAAAAATGCATGAGGATATTGATGCTCAAATTTTCAGATAATGGAAAAACTAAACATCAGACATTATCTTAGTAGAAGTGACATTATCTTAGTAAGACTTAGACACTGCGATGGCTGAAGATGATGATGAAACTCCATGCTTGCATCATGGTGGAGTGGAAGAAAGGTGGAGAGACGACTGGTAGAAGTGGAGAAGTGACGAAATTTTCTGATGTTGCTGAATTTATGCTGTAGGAGCAACAATCTAGAAGCACACGGCTAGCACGTAGTGACAATAGAAACTCACTCTCCATAGCATGAGTATGTAAATGACAGAACACCAGTAAAAGCAACATCAACAATGGGGCGATCAGGTGAGGCATTGTTGATGGACAAAATACAGATAAAAAACTATCTACTAAAAAGGAAATATATAATTATTTATTATTATAATTTCAAACATCTATGTTTCTTAGATAAAACTTCTAATATCTTAAATAAAATAACAACAACAATAAACAAACATGTAAGGAGAAAATCAATCTATAACAAGTTGCCAAGGATAAGTGATGGCAAAAAAAAAAGAATTATAAATTTTTTTGAAACATCACATACTATAGAAATAAGCATATATTACCAATTTTAATGACTGTACCAAACATCTGCAAATCCCCTTCATTTGAGACAGGTTTTGGAACTTAACCTTGCGAATGTCTGAGGTCTGACTGTATTAGCCTTATGTCTTTGGAGGGCAATGCATCTTTTCAGATGCCGTAAATACTGCTATTCATATGGAACCCAGTTATCCAACTTTTTAAGCTTCTCCATAGTTGCCAGATGTCTGCAAACTGTTGTTAGTGATAACAAGAATGCCAGCACTGAGCTCATGTATTTGTAGGTGCTGATTTTCCTTCGATTTCTCTAAAAATAAGAGGGTTGGGTATAAGTCATGGCAACTATTTTTTCTTTTTTATGAGAGTTTGAGTGTGGATGGAAAATGTGAAATATATAGATGAGAGAACAAGGAATGGACAAAATGTAGAGACATATAACAAAATGCCAAAATTTTGCTTCTCATGTTTATTAAGGTAGTTGACGTAACATTACATGTTTCATATTCCAGGATCATTAAAGCACACATACTAGTTCTAAAGGGCCTCAAAGTAGTCCCCTGGAACGTTCACAACACGCTGCCAACGATGTGGGAGGTGCCAAACACCATCTGCTTCACCATCTGGTCATCTCCTGTTGCACAGCGTTTTCAATGTCCATTCGACTACCCCGCAATGATTCCTTCCTTCCGTATGAGGTCAATATAACATGGAGAAAGGTCCAGAGTGTATGGTGGGTGGTCCACTTCTTCCCATCTCTAGCGCCACAGTAGCTTTGTTCAATTTGGGTTATAACCATCCTGCACGGTGGTTGACTAAGAAATGATATAACATTCCTCTCTGTGCAACAGTGGGGGATCACAGAGCCATCTGGTGTTGTGGAAACATACTACAGATACACATCTTCTTTGAAACATATGACATTTTGTGATACCATCATTTAGCTCTGAGAAAAAAAATATTTGCCTAAACTTATGCCCTAACCCTCATTTCATAATAATGCCCTTATTTCATTTCATGATAATAACATGCTAAATTAGATTTTTTCTTTGTAGATGAAGTTAATGTTAGATCACTACATGAAGCCCCAGCATTTTCATGGTCGAAAGAAGCAATAGAAGCTATGTTGATTGAATATGAAGCAAGGCTTGACTCGTTTAGAAACCCAAGGAATAAAAAGAAAGATTTGTGGATTTTGATTGCTAAGGCTTTGACAGAGAAAGGATTCAAAGTGACTTGGCAGCAGACAGAAAATAAATTTAAGACTATGAGAACTGTGTACAACAGAATGAGAAGTCACAACGTTTCCAATAAATTTCCTAGGAATATATGGTATTATAACACTTTACAGAGACTTGTTGGAGAACCTACATCTCATTCACCTGAGATCTTGACAGACACAATTCAAATTGCTGATGAAGATTTTGATGATGATGATGATGATGATACAGGATCATTAAGTTCAGGTAAATTCTGTTCTGAATTACGAGGGGCGATTGATAAATAAGGTCTCCATGGCTGTAACTTTTTTATTTGTTAACCGTTCAAAATTCTTTTTGTATCATATACTCACATTTGTCCTCTATGCACTATTCACTTTTCGACATAGTCCCCATTCCTTTCCAAGCATTGCGCCAATGCGTGACTAGTTGGGTGAACCCGTCGGAGAGAAGTTCCGGAGTTGATGTCGACACCAGGATTGGATGGCAGCGTTTACCTCGCCGTCAGAACCAACTCATGTACTTTAAGGGGCTCTTTCTTCTTTAGGCAGTGGTGAAAGTCGCAATGTGCAAAGTCTTTCATTTTTGAACTGCAATTTTTCATCTTTGAACTGTAGGCACTGCAACGCCTCTGGTGTGTGGTGACTCGTGTGCAGGCGGACGTTATCGTACTCCAGAAGAAGGTCCAAAGCTGCCATTCGATCCTGGTATCGACAACAACTCCGGAATTCCTCTCTGACGGGTTCACCCAACTAGTCACGCGTTGGCGCAATGCGTGGAAAGGGATGGGGACTATGTCAAAAAGTGAATAGTGCATTACATAGAGGACAAATGTGAGTATAAGATGCAAAAAGAATTTTGAAAATCGGTTAACAAATAAAAAAGTTACAGCCATGGAGACCTTATTTATCAATGGCCCCTCGTACATGAATTTATCAGGGAATTAGCAAATCTTGATGAATGCAATGTTTCTATTTGTAGCTGAATATTCTGATAACAGTGACGTATCTCCACCTCCTCCTCCTCCTCCTCCGCCTGCTCATGTAAGGAAAAGGAAATTATCAGTTCAGTCAGTTTTAGAGGAAATGCGACATGATGCTAAAAGGAGACATGCAGAAAACCTTGCACTTTCAAAACAAATGTTAGATGTATTCACAAAATATGTTGATCATGTTACAAGAAAGAAGCAATAAAAATACTTTATTTAAACATAATTTAACTAATTATATTAAAGTATAGATTTCATATCATAAATATTTATTGAATTATAAACATGAAAAATAAGCAAATGGTTCTGTAATCTTGATATTGGGAGTTCAAAACGGGCCACAGGGAAAACCTAATTAGCAATTAATACGTAGAAGAAGGGAAGAAAAATTCCACAATCTAGACACGAACCTTTAGGCAATTCTGGTTAGAGCAGTGACTGTGAAATCAGTCCCTGGTTCACTTCCAGGTCACTAGATTTTTCTTTACTTTTTCTATACTGTAATTATGAATTGTTTGAAGAATTTTCTTCAGTTTCTTGAACAGGGGAAACCTGGAAAAATCGGAATTTTATTCTAGTTAATAATAATGAAGAAGAAAAATGGTGCAATTTTTTTTTTTTTTATCAAATTGATGGGACATACACTGAGTGGCCAAATTATTATGACCACCTGACAGTTTTAGGCAAATGAGCTATTGCATCACAGCGCTGCCGCTAGAGGGCTAGATAGCTATAAAAAGGGAATGCAGGTGACGTGAACCATCAGTTGCACTGTGTTTTTTGCGACGATATGGGCAAAAAACGTGATTTAACTGAGTTTGAATGCGGGATGATCGTCGGCGCGCGCAGTGTTGGAACTAGTATCAGCAAAACAGATGAACTTGTGAAATGTTCAAGAGCAGCAGTTATTAATGTTTACAGAGAGTGGACTACCAAGCAAAAAACCGGCTCTCAATGTCAAGCGTGTGGTCGTCACAGGCTCTTCAATGCTCGAGCTGAAAGGAGATTGGCCAGAGTTGTCCAGGGCGACAGAAGAGCAACAGTGCGTCAAATAGCGGTAAATCTTAATCAAGGACAAACTGTGACCGCCTCTGAACGAACTGTTCGCCGCTCATTACGCCGTTTAGGCTATGGAAGCCGACGACCAGTTCAAAAGCCTCTACTGTCAGCCTTGAACAAGAGCAGATGTCTCCAGTTCGCCAAGGAGCACAAGGATTGGACAGTAGATGACTGGAAAAGGGTCATGTGGTCCGATGAGTCACGATTTCAAATGCATCATGCAGGTGGCTGGGTTAGAATATGGAGAAAACAACACGAAAGCATGGACCCCACCTGCATCGCCACAATACTTCAAGCTGGTGGTGGCTGTATGATGGTTTGGGGGGTGTTTTCTTGGCATTGTTTGGGTCCTTTGATTCCTCTGCACGGATGTGTGCGTGCCCAAGATTATTTAAGTATTGTCGCAGATCAAGTACATCCCGTTATGTTAATGGTGTACTCTGACGAGGATGGATACTTCCAGCAGAATGCTCCTTGTCATAAAGCTGGCATCGTCCTCAGATGGTTCAAAGAACATGCCGGAGAGTTTACCTTGCTTCGTTGGCCTGCACAATCGCCAGATCTCAATTCCATTGAGAATTTGTGGGACGAGATCGAACGGGCCATCAGGCAGCGGGATCCAGCACCATCAAATCTGCAGGAATTGGAAGGTGCAATTCTTCAGAATTGGTCTCAAATTCCTCCTACAACCTACCAACATCTCATAGAATCCATGCCCCGAAGAATGCAAGCAGTAATAAGAGCGAAAGGTGGCCCAACACTGTATTAAGGGGATGCTCATAATAATTTGGCCACTCAGTGTATATGATTTAAGCCAGCTCGCTGGCCGAGAGGGTTAAGGCTCAGGTCAAATCCTGCCGAGGGCATGGATGTTTGCTCATATGTGGAAGGCAACGGGAAACCACCGCATTTTCACTCTTCCCTAGAAAACTGAATGGATAGCATAAGTTCACACAGTTACCAGAAGTCGATTTCGACTTGATGGAACTCGACAACAACATCATATGATTTATTTTTTCAGCTTTCTTCGTGTTTTATTAAACGTAAGTAAGAAGTAAAGAAAATTCTACATTAAAAAAAAAAAAGCATTTTCCCCTCAAATTCAGCATCAGTGGGACTAGGGTACTGCCAGATTTCTTGTTGAAAATGGTAGAAATATAAAATTGCAATGCCCCCTTTCACATTAAATGTACACACTGTTTATTGTTAATAAATATGGACAAATAATTCAGTTAATTAAACAAAGAATGTATTAATTTTCAAAAACATTGTCTTACTAAATTTTTTTAGTTTGCATGCACTTTGGGCCCAGTTGAACGTAGTCCACTGTAATGCAAGATTGGTACCAATGCGGTTTTTGCTTGTCTCTTGAATTCTACTTCAATTTCGTGAAAGGAATCTCTCTGCAGTTTTTGACCATTTATTTTTCATTTCACAACATTTTTGATATACAGGGTGAATAATAGGGACGGGGTGACTCCGCACAAGAAAAGTAACATAAAAGATGATATCAACATATGTCTGTAAATGCATAGTTTCCATGGAAATGGCAATAATTGTGTCCACGACATACATTATGCCCCATAACAAACTGACACGTATGTTTTTTTCTACTGCAGAGTTACTTTTGAGTGAATGTCATGCAGCGAGGTACAATGGTCCGATATTCTTATTGGGAACAACCCAAGATGGTCTTCACATACGGAGAAGCAGCTGGGAATGGTCAAGAGGTGCAAACAGCACCACCCGAATCACAAAACATTTGCAACCATCTTTTGTGTTTGTGTGAGAAGGGGTCCTTTGAAGGAAAGGCGAACACAGAAGGCGGTTTTTTAAACCCCTTTGACTTCTATAAAGGGGTGCACCTCAAAAATGTTGCGGAGCCAGTTTCTGAACTGGAAACACTTGAACAGTGTTAAAATGCAGCGTGTGACGCTTTATGCGTACAGGCTGGAATATTCAAGCGAGTGCAGCAATCCATGGTGCGACTTGTTGCATTATATCCCAAGGAAGCCACTTCGAACATCATTTGTAACGTTGACATAATTACTGCCACAGTAATGTCATGTTCTGTACTAATTGCTCTATTACAAACTGTCCATTTCTGAACGTATGTTCATATGAGATTTTTTGTTTCTTTTTTGGTCAGGAATAGTCTCCTGAAGGTTTAATTCACCCTGTAGAAACGCATACTGTATGTTAGAAACTTTATAGAATTAAATTTCCTCGAATTTCCGTCGCTAAAAGAAGCCAACACTATAGCCAAGTTTCGAAAACAAAATGACAACAACCAATCAGAAAAATACAGCTTATAAAAACAAGCCTGCGATCATTCATTTAAACAGGAACACGCTCAAATGAAGACAAGTCATTTACTACTTTTATTGTAGTTATTTATTTGCATTTTGTTGATTGCAAGAGTTTAGATAGATGGGAAAATTTTAAAATATAGTAAATAACAAACGTACCTTCTTCTTTAAAGGCAACGTACCTTCGATTCATGTTGATCATGATCGATCGCAACCAGGCAGGCATATGCTTCGATTGGTTTTTGTCATCTTGCTTTTGAAACTTTGCTATCACATTGGCTTAGCAATGGGAAAGGGGCAGAAAAAGTGAATTCTGTGCTTAATTTTCATCTTTTGTTTATGCAGATTGTATTGCAAATTGGAAGAAAATGGTTTCACCTTTTTGTGCCCAGCCTTGTCACGTTCTAAGATAGAACTCTGCTTACAAATAGCTTATTTAAGAAAAATACTGAAAAGAAGGAAATAGTTCTGATGCTTCATTTTTAAGTGTCATTTTTTCCAAGTACATGTATATGAAACTGACATCGAGAAGGTATCATAACTGCTTGGATAGATTTTCTCAAATACAGGTGTCCTTCACTTTACCCAATTACTGAGTTCAATGAAATAATCGCATAAAGTGAATTGAATTTATCATGGGTGAGATACGGATAGGAGGGGTTTCTTTGGAAGGATAAAAAAAAATGAAAACTGCACACCTGTGAGCAAAAGACATTTTAAAGAATGAATTTAATTAACACAAGGCCATAAACACTTAAACACTACATACACTTTGGCAGTGTGTATAGCAGAGTCTGGTAATCTGTATTTGCTCTATTGAATTCCTAGGGTGACAGGCTGATGATATTCACCTTTTTTAATGAAACGCTACAAACACGGCTGATAGGTAGCAGTAGTCTTCTCTCAAAGTTCATTATAGCAAGTCAGAGAATATTGAATTTCTTTCACAATTTTGGCATTTCTAGGGGTCTAGGCTGAGCTCATCGACAAGCAGTCGACTATCGACAAGTGTCGATGGTCACGTGGTTAATGACGCATTTGTCGATTCGAGCTAGCATGAACACGACTTGTCTATAGTGTCTACAGAGTCTACAGTGTACACTTGTCTACTTGTCTACAGAGTCTACAGTGTACAGACTCTACACCGTCGATTTTCGACTGTAGACTTTGACCATCGACAACTGCCTACAATTCTGCCATTCTTGTCTACAATTCAAGAGCAGTCGACTATGCACTTGGCGATCGTTATTTCAGAATTTCGCAATAGATTTCTTATTAAAATCTTTTTTCCTTCGTTTCCGGCCTGCAGGCTAAATACACACAGCTCAAGAATACACATTTTCTAAAAAATATTAACAAAAACTTGTTTAAAAATATTTACATCCATGAAGTACTCTCTTGTGCTACGAAACTTGAACTGTGAAAATAATAATATACTGTGTCTACAGTTATGTGTTTATGTATGTATTTATGTGTATAAATGGATAAATGTTTAAAATTATGTGTAAATGTGTGTAAACTTGTGTATATCAGTGTATATCATCTAGCCATACGTGTGTAAATTTGTGTATATATATGTAATATGCCACTTATCGACGGTTAGATTTTGTCGAGATCGACAGCTTGTCGATGAGTTCAGCCTAGACCCCCTAGTTTCATTAGGATCATTTCTTCAATTATGTAGGTGCTGTCAATGTGCTTAAAAAAAACTCAGTCATTTGTTTTCTTGAAGGTGCTATTTGATGGGTTTGCCAACAAAGAGTTCCTTACTTTCATCATTTCAATTTCATTTGTGAGCTTTGATAAGTAGGACTTCAGCAGTTCGTTTTTCTGCTTTTTTTTGACCTGGAAGTATTTTTGTCAAAATTATTTTTTTTTGTGCTCCCCCCCCCCCCCCCACGAGAAACTTTACATTGCAGAAGACTCCAACAATGGGGTTTATTATTTCTACACCTTCTGTGAGATTGGCATGCAGCACGATGCCATCTTGTCAAAGCGGCGCATGCATAAAATCAACCTGACCGTGCAGAGGCTGAATAATTACTACTACGTTAAGTGTGTTTTTAAAATCGGGTTATAGCAAACACATGTAACAAGAGATGTTTGTACAGTTAATGCATTACAAAATGGCTGACTGTTAGCCAGTAATCATTAAATGCCCCAAGTTTTTAATATCTGAAGGAAGAAAGATTCATTTGATTTATTATTCATATAAAAGCTTAATTTGCATTATCTTGTTATTCCAAAAATGTTTTAATACCAAAATGAAATTGTAAATGTTAACTCAAATAAACTTTATTTTTTTCTCAACAGGATTTCTCAACCCTTCAGGGTCAAAAGTTCTACAGACGATAGAGGATTGTAAACTTGAGTATTTTGAGATAGAGAACCAGTGGTTGGAAATGCATATTTAAGGCACATCAGATCTTGAATGAGTCATACGTGTGAGAAATGATTTTGCAAGTTGTTTTTGT
Source organism: Rhysida immarginata (assembly GCA_023313115.1). NCBI lineage: Eukaryota > Metazoa > Arthropoda > Chilopoda > Scolopendromorpha > Scolopendridae > Rhysida > Rhysida immarginata. The sequence continues at coordinate 152,012 of JAHWFO010016460.1, forward strand.
TTTCAGAGCAAACGACAATTTATTCTCCCTTTAATAACATATACCTCAAAGCAACATCTTTTAGGTCGTAGCAAGTGTCCAAAGTGGCAACAACCATTCTCAATACATGCATTGCAGTGGTGGATGAAATTTTGATGCAGTCTTTCAAATATTCCTGGCGTCTGTTGTACAAGGAGACAGGCAGCTTGGACCTTGACAAGGAGTATTGCATCAGATTCTACTATGGTTCTTGCACTAAAGATTTGATGTGACCCCTTAGGAAAAAATCTAGAGTGAGCATGGGACATGGGACAGGACCTCTTCTAATCCAATGATTAGAGAATATGCTGTCCGGATGCTCACAGATATCAACTTTGAAGTGAACACATGTACTGTAATGTAGCAGCCACATCTTCTTGTAGAGCAACATCTTGTTAACAATTTTGGTAGCACAAAGGGAATGAACACCAGATAATAAATAGGTGGCAGGAGATAAGGTACTATTAGTTGATATAGAATTGTTGCTGGTGACAAAAGCAGCTTACAAAAACTTTCATCACATGTATTACTAGTTTGAGATCTTTTGGAGTCTGAAATAATACTAATTCTGTTTAGGTCTCACAGGCTGCGATGGCTGGGTATCCACTGTGATAAAAATGTTGATATGAAATTTAATAATTTTAATACCAATTGCCAGAATAGGGTCTATATATAACTAAAGAGCCAAAATATTATGACCACCTACTCAGTAACACCACATTTGGCCTGCAAAACAGCTGCAACTCTCCTTGGCATGGATGTCAAAGTTCTTGGTAGATGACTGGAGACAGGTTGTACCAAATGTCTAAGCAGCAGTCACGCAAAGTCGAGATATTCCAACATGGTGACGTTTGAGCTCTGAGCTGCTGCTCCATAACATCCTAAATGTGCTCTATTGGATTAAGATCTGGTGGCCAGGACATTAATTGCACAGAGAAATAAGAAACAGAGGAAACTCTCTATAGCCCCAAGGGAAACTTTTCTGAGATCACGTGACGAAAGTCACCCCCATGAAATTTTCCTTCAAAACAATTCTGACTTCGCGGCGCTGCTGTCGGTTTCGTCATAATTACGTCATTCTACCTCAAATGGATTGTGGGAGAGGCAAGTCATAAATGACGTCAGTTAAGTACTGAAACAGCTAACTGAACTAAATCTTGTGTACTGAAATTGAAAAGCGTGATATTCAAGTGGTTATCTTTGACATATATTTATGTATATCTAAGAAGATATTTCTAGTTCAATGTAAGGAACATTTTTTTGAATAATTCATTTGAAAATTAATGTATTACTTTAAGAAACAGGCACTTCAGAAAATATGATTTAATAATTAACTTTATTATAGTTGATAAAAAAAAACAAACAGTTAAAAGATATTTACAGAAAAAGGAAAAGAAATATTGATTTTTCCATAAAATTTCATACATTTGTTATGTCAGATATGGCAAACGCATACAGGTTTATACAAATACAGAAGGTATCTGCACACAATATTTTGTAAAAAAAAATTTTTTTGTACAATAATAAAGGTTTAAATATAAAAGTTTTTATAAATTTAATAAATGCTTATAGTTTTTTTTCTTCTTGCAATTGCAATTAATGGGTTTAATTTTATGCATAATCATCATTTTTACATATGCTTTGATTAAAAAGTCCTTTACTTCTTTAACATGGGCAACATCATGCCCTTCAGTGTGAAAGAAATTATAGTTCACTGATGATAACTGATGTTCTAACAGTTTACAAACGCCCTTTCTTTGAAAATACTGTTCAATATACAGGGTGGTCCATAAGTCTGTCCCCCCCTTTTATTTTTTGAACCGAAGCAGATATGTCAATTTTGATGAATCCAATGAATAGGAAGTTGTGGGTGGCCTATCCCATGGTGCACTTTTCATCATCCCAAATATGCAAATTAGGACACATTCAAAATTTATCTCAAATCCGTAAGGGATAGAGAAAAAAACGCAATTGCAAACTTGTTCAGCATAAAAAAACAAACAAAACAAAAAAAAGTCATCCACATCGGACCACAACGGTTCCCAAAAAAGTTAAAAAAAGTAAATAACCATCTCAAACTAAAAAAAAGCCAACTGGGCCAAACAAAAGCGAATCATGTTGGTAACACTCTAAAGGGTATGTTCCACATGATGCCCTTCAGCACCAATGCACAACTGAGCACGTAGTTTCAAAGATGCCATCACTCTTGTTACCATATCAGATGTAATGGATTGGCAGGCAGTCTGAATTCTCTGTTGCAAATCCATCATAGAAGTTGGCTGAGTGGCATAAACATTGTCCTTAAGGTAACCCCACAAAAAGAAGTCATTAGGGGAAAGATCTGGTGAGCGTGCAGGCCAATGAATTGGGCCACCCCAGCCGATCCACTGACCTGGAAACATTGCATCGAAATGATCACAAGTAGCTGCCGCTGAATGGGCTGGAGCCCCATCATGTTGATACCATACCCTTCGAAGTGATGCTAAAGGAAGCTCATCTGCAAATTCTGCCACTACAACAATTATTATCATGTCTCTGTATCGTGCAGCTGTCAACGTCCCTTCGTAGAACAATGGACCAACCAATCCACCATTGATGATTCCACACCAGACATTCACTCTCCAATTCACCTGGTGCACAGCTTCTCGTAACCATCTAGGGTTTTCTGTTGCCCAATAATGGAGATTGTGTTTATTAACCAGACCATCTCGAGAGAAGCTGGCTTCGTCTGACCACAAGACCCAATTGAGAAAGCCTGGGTCATCGTCGATGCGATTTAGCAGCCAATTGCAGAACTCAAGACGAAAATCATAGTCTGTTGGCTTCAATCCTTGGTGGCAGTGGACATGATAAGGGTGGAATCCATGCATATGAAGTAATCTTAATACTGATTGATGACTGCAGCCAGCTTCTTCAGCAACTGATCGAGTACTACAATGAGGATTAACATAAACAGCAGCTAAAATGGCTGTGTTGGAGTCCTCTGTTGTGACAGTTGTTGGTCTACCTTGCCGGGTCTGATGACTGACACTTCCTGTTTGCTGAAATCGTTGAACAACGTGGCGAATTGTCTTAGAAGTGGGAACTCTAGCATTGGGATATCTAACTTGGTATTCCCTGGCTGCACCTTTGTAATTATGTGCAAATCCAAAACATAAAACCATACCAACCATTTCTTCTCTACTGTATTCTGCCATTTTTCAGACCTGATTGGCAGTTTCTTCCCCATTCATCAAAAAGCTCCAGCATCTAAAGGGCTAGTGGATAAAACCCAACAGGGGGGGGGACAGGAAGATGCAAATGCAATGTGAGTGCCAATTAGCATTTGCAATTAACTTTTTTTGGGAACCGTTGGTCCGATTTGGATGATTTTTTTTGTTTTGTTTGTTTTTTATGCTGAACAAGTTTGCAATTGGGTTTTTTTCTCTATCCCTTACGGTTTTTGAGATAAATTTTGAATGTGTCCTAATTTGCATATTTGGGATGATGAAAAGTGTACCATGGGATAGGCCACCCACAACTTCCTATTCATTGGATTCATCAAAATTGACATATCTGCTTCGGTTCAAAAAATAAAAGGGGGGGACAGACTTATGGACATCTTGAACATCTTTAACTGGCTCACAATAAACTTCAAGAGTTGTTCTTTAAGAATCCGTGTGTGGTATGTCTATATTCTGAATAGCCTTTGATGTAATAAATTTTTAAAAGTGTGAAGTTCTTTTGTAATCACCCTGTATTTATTAAATTGATCACTTAGACCTCTGACATAGGTTTTTAAATAATCAGCAGGATACTTTAACCCTTTATTTTCAGTATTAGCATAATACTGCTTGAAATCAATCAAAAGTGTATCCATTTGCAAATCAGCAGTTGTAACCACTAATTCCTTACATATGCTACAATTAAATTTCAATAAAAGTTTATGTGCCAAATAGCCTGCTATATATGTCAAAACATTACTTTCTATTATGTTATCATTAGTAGATACAGGTTCCACATCACTTGTAGTTGATGGAAAATTAGAAGATTCTGAAGTCTCCTCCTCCATAATTGGATCAGATATAATATTATTTTCAGAAGCATCAAGATCAGTGTCACTAACTGATCAGGCACTATCGGAAGTGGTGTGAAAGGTAAGAATTTCATCGGAATCATCCTCACAATTTGCCAAACTGCTGGATTTTAGGAGATTGTTGCACATGACTGATTTCATGGCATATTCGAACTGTTGGGATTATCTCGAAATACTCCTACTCGCCGAACAGAAGAAAACATGTTTTTGAGACGGTTTGTCAATAAAAATGACTGATGTTCTTTTAAGAACTCCCAAAATTGCAAAATGCAACTTATATTTAATATCCAGCCTTTTTTACATGCAGGAATAAATTTTTATTATCTGCTTGACAAATTGCCAGGATTTTACCCAATTCAATTTCTCCTTCCACATATTCACATGTATGGAATCATTGGTTACACCTGCTGCAGTTGCTTTATCATGCTTAAGGGTTTGACTATTAAAACTGTCAAAGAGTTCATCAATTTGCCCAATAAAATCCGCTGTATATGATGCCTCAGGTGGAAGAAAATTAGAGGCAGTTAAAAGGCATATTCCACTTGCCACAGAATGGCTCAAAACTTGAGCAGCCAGTTTCACACGCATAGTCGAAAGACCACTAGCCTCTAAATGCGCCTTAGTAGGCGGGGTGCAACTCTGTATTGGAGGGAAGAATCAACAGAAAATAGCTGCTCAACATGGCACTATTTAGCAGTTTTTGTTTTTTCAAATGTAAGATTATATTTTTTAAAATTGTTCGTTACTGATTTCAATAGGTGAGGGGCGTCATACAGGGCAAAGATTTTAGATCCTTTGTATTTTACAAATGGTGAACTCTCTGAAATTTTAAGTTCTGAATACAAAGCCTGATTATTTGGAGCCTGATCACAAACCATTGCAATGATTTGTAGTCCAGTTTCAGAAACCTTTTCAAAAGCCTCATACAATAAAATCTTAAGAGTTTCCATAGGGGTGCTATTACATGAAAAAAAAAAAAAAAACCTATCGGCTGCTTCCATTTCTTGTTCAATCCTCTCAGCATGAAAACTAAAGCATTCGTAGCATACCTACTAGAAGCAGTGCTAGGAATGCCATGACATTCATACCCTGTTACTATGTCTAAATACTGTTTATATTGAAGTCCCTACTTTATGAACATCTCATCAAAGGTCAGGACACACAATTTATCCTGTGGAGACATTTTTTGAGCAGTTTTCTTTATATTTTCAAGAAGTACTGACAAAAACCAGGATGTTTCCCTACACTTCTTATGCTCTTCTGTAAAGTCTTAATCATTGGTAGATTCATATACTTTTGAAGCAGCCGATAGGTTGCAGGGCTCTTAAAATATATGTTTAGAGCGAATTCTTTGTCGTGCAAAGACCAGCGTCTACCTTGTGACGCTCTACCACAATTTTTTAATTGGCCAGCTATACATATATACTGATTTGTAGGAAAGCTTGTTTTTTAATACATGCAAGATCTTAGTGATTGAGATGTTGCCACTGCGTTGCAAATTTAGCAACAGCTTTTTTTTAGTTTTAAAACATGAGCCCGAAGGTTTTTTATTTTCCTTGTTTTGGGTGTCAACTCTTTTGTCACCTAAAAAAAAATTAAAAACAATACATGTAACATTTTTAACATCTGCAAAGTATTATTAAACATAAGGTAGTTTTTAAAATTCTAAATACCTTAGGGAGCTGTTCATGTATTGAATGGCTTACTGTATCTACTGATGTATTTTCCTGTAAAAAGGATGTATGTAAGAAATTTACCAATTAACTTTTTCTATGTAAACCAACAAATGCATGCTCGCTTACAGGCAACATTAAAAAATTAATATTTTCACTTTCAGCATGTGTGGTTATTGCTGGGGAGCCACTAGTACTAGGTAAAGATATTTTTTACAGGAAAAAATAAGAAGTCAGTTAAGCTATTAGAACATACCAGCAAACTTTATTTATTTATGTATATACAGGTACGTGTATACTATAAACATATAGACCTAGGTAATACATGTATATTATCAACATACACTGTCATATCAATGAATTATGACCAGCACACTTTCAAGGCACACGCATGGTTCGCACCAACAATGATTACACATTGCAAAATTTGCATAACAAGCTGAGAAAACTTTAAAGCTGGTGCATCAAACGGCAGGTGCACGAGCCTCAAGATGGGTAAACGTCCGGATTTAACGGACTTCCAAAAAGGAATGATAATAGGCTATTTAAATACCATTCCCACTTAATTGCGTGCCCTCCACGTGATCTAGACAAGTTCATTCACCAATGTGGCGATGGTCATGATGTTTTGGCTCTTCAGTGTATATTATAAAAACATACCGTAAATCTTCTACTATAATGCAAAAAATTTTGCCTAAAAAAGCTAATACAGTATTACACCGTATTATACAAGAGGATAATATTAGCCCTGCAACGACTGACTGCAGCCCAAGGGGGAGGGGGGGCAAACAAACTAAGAGCTGACCAACTGAAGATGAATTTAACATATAACATCACTGTACATTAATTATAAGGTATATACAACATACACAGTGGAACCTCGCATAACGAGTGAGAAAGAGATAACAGGACCTGAGATAACATAAGACAGCTTCTCGGCTAACCTTGCTTATTCTAGATGGCGCTTCCTTTAAAGAAGAATCTTAAAGTAGAAGATTCTCTTCCTTCTTCCCAATAACCTTCCCCGTCATCTTCCCCTATTTAAAAAACGCATTTATATATTATTATAAATAATAAATTAATTACATAAATATGGTATATAATTGAGTATTTTTTCAGCTTGGAACGCATTATCATATTTTACATTGATTCCTATGGGGAAAATGGTTTCGCTTAACGAGTGTTTCGCTTTACGAGTAAGATTTGGCACGAATTATGCTCGTTAAGCGAGGTATCACTGTACAATACATTAATTCACTTTTTATATAAATTTCTCGTCGCCAAAAGCTAATACGAAAATAACTTCTCAAAAAGATGGCAATTTCAAATTGATTCTTCATTCACCAAAACTAAGGTACGTTTTTTTTTTCTTTGAAGATACAGATGGTAATGAATAGATTTTATTTATTATTGCATATTTTATTTCTCAAAATGGTGATTGTACTATACAAGAGGATGTCTTTTTTACTGTTTTTTTGAGCTCTAAAAGTGGAATTGCATTATACAGGGGGCACATTAAAGTTGAAGATTTATGGTAAGTGAAAGTACAAAGTTACTATAATTGCAGTTTTTATTCATTACACTAGTTAAACATGTTTCAGCAATGATTAGATATGATATCATGCTTTCGACTCAAATTATTAAGTTTCAAAAAAAAACATTTTACCTTATACACTGTCTGACAAAAAAAGTGAATGAAACGGCATATGATGGAAAAAAAACATGTGGCTTTATTGTAGTGATTACAATATGGGATGAAACAGACAACGCTGTCGGCAGTACAGGTGGAATGTTGGTGCCAGGCCAGTAGGGTGTGGCACCCCCTCTGGCCCCAATGCATGCCCTTATGCGGTTCGGAATGGTGTCAAACAGCCTTTGGATCCTCTCCTGAGTTGTTGCAGCTATCCCTCCAGATCCCGCAAGTTGGTACTGGGACGGAGTCGCCTTCCAATGTCATCCCACACGGGTTCAATGATGGAGAGGTCCGGTGATCTTGCTGACCACGGGAGGGCCTCAACATACTGTAGGTAGTCCACAGATACACGTGCAGTGTATGGGCGTGCGTTATCTTGTTGGTACAATGTGCCAGAAGAGGTATGACATGCGGAAGCATGATTCTGGACAAGATTCTTCAGGACTTCAACCTTACTGGCTTTAGTATGCTTTTCTCACTCTGTCAATTCATTGTTAAAATTAGAAAATTTCCCCTAACCCTTAAAATAGCTAACAGCAATCCTATGTATAAAAAGGGGTGTCCCCTTAATATCTCTAACTACCGTCCTATATCTGCCTTATCTTCAATGTCAAAAATCATTGAAAAAATAGTCTTCCAGCGCATGGCCAGACTATCTTTGGACTAGGATCCCTATGCAACAGACAGGTAATCACCCTGAATACAACGTGATTTGGACCCCTCTCCAGATCTATATGAATGCCATTCAGGCCCACGTCCTGCATCATAATTTTATTATAGTGCAAACAGATGTATCCAAGGCATTCGATACCATCTCTAGACCCCAGTTATTTCATGATCTTGACAGCCTTGGGGTTTCTCAGGTTTATATTGCCTTGTTACAGGAATATTGCCAGGACCGGTTTGATTTATTGCTTTATTAGAATTTTTGGCGTCGACTACTAAGGTCTTTTTACACAAGTGATATCTGTATGCAGCCCGGGAGAAACACAAACATCTATGCCCACGGCCACTCGGCCACCTGGCTGGCTTACCAAGACCGTCTTAATATCATTGGTTCTGACTCGTTGGTCATCAAATAATCCAAACGAGGGATTGTCCAGGGGTTTGGCTTAGATCCGTTATTATTTGCTGCAGCAACTGCGATGATATTTGATCATAAATTTAATCTGCAGATTGCTAAAGTCGGGGCCAAAGAGATGACCATTTCGTAGGGGAGGTGTGAGGATGCAACCATTCTAAAATAAGGGAGGGAAGAGTATTGCTCCTCTTCCTATACCCCCACCCCCAAAAACTAATTTAGATCATAAGGGTCAGACAGTAAAGCACAGTAAATAATATCAAAGGTTTAACCCTGATTATAATCCCCCTACCCCAACCTGTTTTCTTTGTAGGCTAAGAAAATCTTTGTAGGCTAAAAGCACTTTAAATCTGATTCTCGTTTTTATTTTATTTTTATACAAATTTTTTATTTACTATTCGTATGGAATAAACTATGGTTTAGTAAATCTATAAGTAGATAAGGACTTGATTGGGTCCGAATGGAATGTGGAGGGGGTGATTTCTCCAAAGATCAAAGGATGCCGACACTTTTTCTTTTGTTCTCAGCCTGCTCTGGAATGCGCCAGGGTTCCCAGGGACCCTGTCCCTTGCTTCCTGCCCCCGGGCTATTCGACAGGGTGTGTCTCTGCTTTTCTAAGGCATTACCTTTTTTTGGTCATACTCTGGCCCTCTGGTGTGGATTTTTGAGGGTTTGTCCTTTTGGGTGTGGTTCTTGTTGTGGGTGTTGTCACTCTGTTTGGGTGTTGGCCCACCTGTTTTGGGCGCTGGTCCTCTGTTTTGGGTGTGGTCTTTTTTGGGCGTTGGTTCTTGTTTTGGGTGTTGGTTCTTGTTTTGGGTGTGGTCATTTATGGTCTTTTGGGTGTGGTTTTATTTACCTTTGATTTTGATTACTTTTTGAGCAGGTTTCCAATTGTGGGTGGGGTCACACAGCTGGCTGATGATCTTTTCTTGATTAATCATGTGATGGCAGCCATGTTCAGGTGGCCTAAGGCTGAAATAAAATTAATTTCTTAATTCTCTAATGTACCCCTGGTGTGACAGATAAGAGGGTCCTGATGCTCTCAGCAAAATCCACTTAGGCCGTGTTCACTTAGGATGCTGCGAGTCCTGCGACGAAATTTCCTATAGGAAATTTCGTCGGATAACGGAGTTAATCCTTCTTTAGAATTCGATCACCCTTTTACCACTACTTCCTTGTTTATCAATCATGTCATTTTACAATCTCAGAGAAAATAAATAAATAAATGTTAACTTAATAAATTTGTGGTCATTTTAAAAACTGTGAAACCCGATCTTGAAATAAAATTGATATC
>JAHWFO010016460.1:176845-224601 GCA_023313115.1 Rhysida immarginata
TTAACTTTAATAAACTTTTGAAATTGCTATTTGGTTGAATGGATGTTTTCATGTGTATGAATTTATTTTCCACATTAGGAATACATAAGAAATATAGATTTAGTAAATCATAGTTTATTCCATTCGAATAGTAATTAAAAAATTTGTATAAAAATAAAATAAAAACGAGTTGAAAATTTCATTTGTATAAAAACAGGTTGGGGGTAGAGGGGGTGTTGGGGTAGGGGGATTAACCCTTGACTAGTGACACTTTAGTCACAGAGTAGAAAGAACTTTCTTTCTACTCTGTGCTACTGTTTAGTATTATTTACTTTAATCTGATCTAACTTGGGGATTGGGGAAGAAGAGCAATACCCTTCCCTCCCTTATTTTAGAGCCGGCCAGGTGGCCGAGAGGGCATAGATGTTTGTGTTTGTCCTGGGCTGCGTACTGTTATAACTTGAGTAAAAGGCGCAAAATGACCTTAGTTGTCGACGCCAAAATTTCTAGAACCCCCCCTTATTTTAGAATGGTTACAACCTCACACCTTCCATACGAAATGGTCATCTCTCGTGCCTCGATGACAACTTCTTATTTGCGACTTATTCTATTCAAGACCATAAGAAAATTATTGACTTACTTCAGCAAGACTTCAGAGGAATGGTACTCTAGCAGAGGCCTTAGATTAAATGAGGACAAGACTAATATCATGATATTACCTAAACATGAGAGCTATTCTTCCACCATCAAAATATTGGGTATAACTTTTGACACCAATATGAAGTTTAATGAATATATAGATCAACTAATATCTCTTATACACCGCAAATTTTGGTCAAAAGGCTAAGATCCCTCTTGACTCCAACAGATGTGCCAGTTTAATTTAACAGTGATTGTGCCTCAGCTCACTTACAGAGCCCTATTCTGGTCCTCCACTTCTTCTGTCAATTTAAAGAGACTTTCCGCTGCTTACAATACGTTAATTCTGACAGCCTTTAAATTGGGAAGAACAGAATCTGTGATGTTGACATGCACGAAGTTTGGTCTACCTACAGTTATTACAATAATGAAAGTTGCATTGACAGACAGCGGAGAGGACTGAAGCTCTGCGTAATGATAAACACTCTGCCATGTTTGTCGGGCAATGGTTTAGGTCTACTACCAAGGTTCGACAAACATGGAGATACCTTTTTGAGATTCCTAACATAGTGTCAACCATTAAATCTAAACGCTTTCCATATAATGCAATATCCTTGTGGAATGACTTGCCTCTTGACATATGGTCTACGGTAACCTATGCATTTCTGCCCAATGCACCACGTCATGTGTCCACTTAAAAAGACGCCTTAATCAATATTACCTCATTATTCAATCATCGGCTTACATTTGATCCTTATGGTGATTCCATGAATCCTCTCTATTGCAGGGGCTGACAGACTGCACGTCAACAGTTAATGATATTGGACATAATGATGACAATTTTTTAAGAAACCAATCTTTGAGACAGGGAATTATGGAAAATGAGGGAATTTGAAATACACTAAATACACTAATATTACAAAGTTTTCTGAAGAGGGTGTCATATATTATCTGATCCCATCCCCCTCTCTTGGTCATGCTTTGTCAAAGTAAGGGCTCATTCATGTATTATGTCATCAAAATTTCAGCATTTTTACCCCCCCCCCCCAACATCATCAATCATCATCATTTTATCTCCCCCTACTGATGATGACATCATCTTCTGTAAGTTAAACCCCCTATCCCACTTAAAAAAAGAAAAGAATAAACATGTATTCTAAAAAATTTATTAAAAAAACTGAAAACAGTTACATTTCAGTCCATTCTTGTTCAAGCCACTCATGTATATTATTTACAATAGAAATACTATGACTTTCACCCAATGGAAGTGGTACATCCGAAAGCTGCAATAAAATTAAATTGAATGTATTAATAATAATGCATATAAATGCATGTTATAATTTCATGAAACAGTTATTACACTTGCCTCAACTTCACAGTTGTCCACCCATTCAACATATTCTTGATTTAGTTCATCGTTAAAGATGGCCATTACCTCACTTTGCCTTTGTTCCTGCAATTCTAACTGGTCTCTTTATTCAAAATTCAAAATGCACCATAAGGTATTTGACAAAATTCTGATTCCTCTTGCAGTTTTTGCCCAAACTGAAGATTTTGAAAGAATGGCAAAAACTTTCCCACTTGCTTTCCGTCTTCTGGAAGAGCTGCAGTTAATCTCCCTTTACTCATTACAACAAGCACAGGATTGAGAAGAAACCTACTGGGGATAATCGTGCCATATTGGCTTCTCCAGTTTCTGCAGCAGCTTTGCTCATTGCAATGGACAATTTACAGAAAATACTGAGATTCCCTTACATGTCTTTGCTTCCATTCTTCAGACACAGGTCTCAAGGAAGGGGCTTCATCATTTTCTATAAGAATGTGGCTAAGAAAAATTTACAGTTATTGATTTATTCACTTTACAAATAAACTCTGAATTACCTGCTTCAATATAAGCTGAACCAAGAGCCCTTATGAGCTCTTGGCTGAACCCATTGGATAATTATTAATGTAAGTTTTGCTTCAAATTTCAGCCAGTGTTTCTCCAGCATGACAAAAATTCTTTTTTTCTAAGGCAACATCAATTGTCTCTCCTTTCTCATTTAGGTGAGTACCAAAATGGTCATGTCTAAGCAAAAGACCAGACAATTCTAAGCTTAGCTTTGCCATCCTTCGCTCTACTCTGTTAAATGTTGATTTTCCTGGGGCATTTGTGGCAACAAAAAAGCAGTCTAGGTTGTACTCTTGAAAACTGTTAATGTAACAGCTAATTACCTAATGAAATAATATATAAATCATAGCATAGTAATTATAAAAATCATAATTATAATACGATAGTTATAAGTTTACAAAAGTTAAATGAACACTCAAGAGTGTGCTTCCCCTTCCCCTTCCTAACGGTGTGCTTCACTGCAATTCAAATGTGTTAGAAACCTCAGCCAACCTGGCCAGCTCAACCTGACCTTGAGTGACTCTTTCTCAAAATCTTTTAAGGGGAAAGGTGTGATTAAAAATTGTTTTTAGACTAATGTGGTGTTGCTCTACAGGGTAGCAATTGGAAATTTTTCTCTTATCTTTAATACTTTTCGAGTTAGCAAATGGATGACCTTAAATTTGGGGGTCAAAGTCAAATTTGAGTGTGGCTATGAATTCCACACACCCCTATTACCTACCGTATAAACCACACTCATCAGATCTCGCCTACCTGGCAGCTTTGAGATATGTGCCATGTTACCAGACATTTTGGACACCCTGTATAATTCTCATATTTTCTTAACCACACTATAAAATCCATACCTTATAGTGTCCCAGCATTTCTTACTTAAATCAGCAATGAAATCTGGTACTTCATTTTTCCAGCAGGTTCACTTCTTAAGTCCCTATCTGTGGAGTCATTGGAAGACCACTAGCATCTTAGTGCTCTGGTCTCTCCTGTTGTCCACGGAATAGGAAACCCAAGATAGCAACAAACAAAAAATCAGCCCTAAAAGCATGAACTGCTTAAAAAAAAATAATAATTTTCTACTTTTTGGCGATCTAGTAAACATGTAACAGGCTTGATCTCTGGCAGCAAGCCGTTGTTCTTTGTGGACACTGTTTGGCTTGCTGAATATGTTGTGGTTCTCTTCTAACCCCAATTGAATATGTTGTGGTTCTCTTCTAACCCCAAATGAATCCTACCCAGTTACGACATATTTTGGCTATGTCATTGTCCTCCAAGGGTACGGGCAAAACGTCAGTCAAGACAGAGCGCTTATTTAAAATTTGAGACATTTTATTGACAGCCTTGAACTTTTGATTACCCATTGTAATTATACTGTATTATAATCTGTCGAACAAAGAAAAACTGAGGATGTCCAGTTAAATATCTGACTTCAATACAATTTGATGCCTTTACAGGGTGACCAGAAAAACTGATAACACTGCTCTCGTTTCAGAAAAAAATCGTTTGGGTCATTCCCGTATTTTGATTTTAGGATAGGTTAATTGGACATTACAAGTAATGCACGTAAATTTTTTTCCATAGTTATTACGCAATTGTAACAAAGTCTAATCAATGAGGAAATTTTGACGGTCACATGGGCTATGAAAACGCAATTGTGAGATCGCGATCGCTCAATATCGCCCCATCGAATGTCAGGAGAAATCCTTGCTTCAGGAATGGGACCGGATAGACGTAGATGAGTTGCAACGTTTGGCCGGAAATTTTTGAAAGCGTTTGAGGTTCTGTACTCCGGAAGCGGAAGGAGACACTCCGGGCCGGGGTCTATCTACAATTTCAAAATTCATACCCATTTTTTAGAAAAGTTTTAACAAAAAATATAAATTACTGAGATTATTTTAAAAAAGCTTTTTATTTATTTCAGTTGACATTTTTTACATTGATCTCGCAGTTGCGTTTTCGAAGGTAGTATGTTGATAAACACTGTTAAAATTTTGTGAAGATACAGTTTCCAATCAAAATAATTTTGTGAAGGAACCCTTAAACGGTACTAAATTAGCCCTAGATAGACCCCTGGCACTTCAAAAACGCTTAAATGTTTTCTGAGAAAAGCGTATTTTATCATTACCCGTTGACAGAAGTTTGTTTGCGGTGATGTATTTTTTTTTTTTTTGGCAAAATAAATGTTATCAGTTTCTTCTGGTCACCCTGTATAATGATATTTCATTTTATTTGATTTTTTTTTAATTTTAGTTACAGAGGGTGGGCAGGAACAAAGATGAACGATTTTGAAAAATTTGACAGGAGCGCCATACAATTTCAAGGTGACTAATATGCAAATTTCTATGCACTTGCTTCCTGTGAAGTGTTCTGAAAGTTAGACTGTTGAAAAGGAAGCATGCCTTTCCCAGAATTAGACCCCATAATAAAAGGCAAACTTCAGCATCTTTTACAAATGAAATGGTTAACTTCACAAATAATTCGTCAACTACAATGTTCAAATCAGACGGTGACCATGGAAATAATATCCAAGCGGAGAAAAAAACAACAACAAAGAAACCACTGTAACCACGGAACAAGCAGTGAAGAAAAGACGCAAAGCTGGACGTCATATTGGAGTAAGTGCTTGCAAGTTAAAATGCCGCAGGAACATGCTAAAATGTCCAAACCCAACGAGCCAAAGAAGTATGGCCAGATTGCTGAAACTTCCTAAGACAATAATCATGTATCATATTCGAATACATCAATATTATCTCAGCAGTATCTCAGCAGCCAATATTGAGCAGGTACCAGAGATCATTGCCATTGTATAGTTCTCTCACAATAAGGTGAAATGGAAGAGTTCACTTTGTCGCGTTCAAAAGGTAATAGGTAGAATTTGTCTAAAAATCTTATGTGGATAATGCAGATGATTAACTTAAGAATAAAATAAAACTCTTTTTCCTCAACGAAATAGGAATTGAACAAACATAAAAAGAAAAAGACCGAAAATAAAATGAAAAAATACAACCTGAGTCTGTAAGCGCTTTTCGAAAGCTTTGCTTTCATTATTCAGCAGTCAAGGAGCCCCTCGAGAGAACTTGAGAGAACTGACTTGGAATCGACAATCGAAAATCGAACAGCGCAGTGAAAAAAACAAAACGAGTGGTCCGGAAGCAATGCTTTCACTACCATACTCATCCAAGTAGTATCCAAGGGAAGTACGCTGAATTAGGAAATATGCCAGATGAGCCTTGTTAAGTCATCCAGAGGATAAAGAGGAGTCCTTTCCTATTAGGACAGTGAAGCAGATTGTTGATTGACGAGGGACACGAAGGAGCTAGGAGATCCAGTAGTCTGGAAAAATAGCCTTTTGGATGTCTTCGAAGTTGACGTCCAGGAGATGACGAGGCCTGCGATGCCTGAGTTAATTTCGAAAAGTGAGCGGGTGATCCAGAATATCTGCAACCAGAGGATTAGGGTGGTCCTTGATCTTTGGAAGAAGCTTCTTCAACGACTCCTGTACGTAGTTTCCAATAGGAGGTATATCAAAATCTTCAGCAATGGAAGTATTTGTTGCAACTCTCCTGTCCAGTTGGGCGATGGTCCTCAGGGTAATGTTTTGGAAAGTTTGCAGGTTCTTCCATCTGGACTTGCATATTGTGGCCCAGGCAGGCATACCATATAACAGAATGGTCCGGATTACCATTTTATATAGCAAAAGTTTGCTATCTATTCCAAGAGTGCTGTTTCGCCCCAGGAGGGCGACCAGGCTGAACTTTGCCTTCTTAGCCTTATTGATAGCATAGGAGACGTGGTCACCCCAATTTAGCTTGGCATCTATCACCACTCCGAGGTATTTGTAATTCTTCACCCATTCGAGCTCTCTACCCGAAAGAAGGAGAGGCTAATAAACATAGCTTTGCACTTGTCGACGTTTAGTTTGAGTCTCCACTTAGCAAACTATTTCTCGCACTGATGTAAGGCATTTTGTAACCGAGATGTGACGTGAGCGGGATTGCGGTCGGTAGTCATGATGGCCGCGTCATCAGCAAACAGATATAGCTCACACTTAGTAAAGATTGGGAAGTCGTGGATGAAGAAATTGAACAATGCAGGTCCCAGGACAGAGCCTTGGGGAACACCAGCATTGACGTCACAAGGGTTTGACATTGAGTAGCCAACCTTAACACGAAATTTCCTGTTCGTCAGAAAGGAACTAATCAAAGCAATCAGATCGTCAGAGAAACCATAAGTAATCATCTTGAATATGAGTCCGTTATGCCAAACTTGATCAAAAGCTTTCCGGACATCCAAGAAGACAAGACCACCGTACTTTGCACAATTTAGAGGAGTGTTTAGATCTGCAACAAGCCTCCAGATCTGAAGTTGGCAGGAGTGTCCAGGTCGAAAACCAAATTGCTCCTCACAAACAAGATTTTTGGCCACACAGAAAGCATTAAGTCTCCTTAGGATGACGCGTTCGAAGACTTTGGACAACATAGGTAGTAAACTTATGGGTCTGTAACTAACAGCAAGAGCAGGGTTAAGACCTGGCTTTTGTATGGTAACAATGACGGATTCTTTCCACTGGTCGGGGAAGTAACCAAGTTTCCAGCAGTCATTTATGGCTTTGGTAATAGTTGAGACAATATTAGGAGGCAAGTTCTTCAGAGCACTATTGGTGATGGAATCAATACCTGCTGCTTTTTTGATTTTAAGTCGCTTTATGATATCGGAGATTTCATGAATACTAGTGACATCCTCAGGGGTAGGAACACGATGGATGCACTGGTAAACGATACAGCCATTGTTCACAAGTTGAGTGTTTGAGAGACTGTCCAGGTTGGTCCCAGTAGGCGTGGTAAATTGGATCTTCAGGGAATCCGCAATCAGTTGAGCCTTTTCCCCGTCACTGGTGATGAAGTTGCCATTGTCTGCAAGCAGCGGCGGCAATTGGATGGGCCTGTTACCCTTCAAGGCCCTTACAGTACCCCAGAGTGAGTTGTCCTGGACAGACAAAGATTTCAGTATTTCACTCCACCTTTGTGCTCGTAGAAGTTTAACCTCTTCCTGGACCTTGCGAGAAAGCCTGTTGTACTTCTTCTTGATATTAGAGTAGTCGCTTGCGCTGCCATAGTCTTCTATAGGAATTCCTTTCAAGTATGAGTCATCTGATGTAAGGAGGGAGGTCGAGGTGCTCGGGGCGCTTCCTATCAGTAGTTGAGGTACTTGAAGTAGTAGCATCATTTATAGCACGAGTGATTGCACTGATATTTTCGTTAATGTCCCCGTTATCAATAACTTCCCTGTATGGAATGCTATTTTCTCGAAGAATATCCTTAAAGAGCTTCCAGTCTTGTATGGAGCGCAGCCCTAGCTTCACATCGATGTTTAGGCCCTCGAAGATAAGCATGACCGGTCGGTTGTCAGAGGTTAAATCGTCTACTGTAAAAACATTATACGGCTTGAGGAAACCCTTAAGAACAGCAATGTCCAGCACGTCACTAACCGGCGAGGGGTCACAATAATATGTGTCATCAAGAGGACCAGCAACGAAGGTATCACTCTCGTTCACCGTGTATCCATGTAAGATATTGCCGTTTTGATTAGAGCATTTAGAATTCCATGCAGGGTGCTTGGCATTCAAGTCACCCGCCATAATAACTGGAATGGGCCCAGACAGCAGCTCATCAAGCTCGCACAAACTAAGCTTGTGCTTAGGCGAATTATATAAGGAGGTGAACTTAATTTCGCCTGCGTCAGCATCGTTTATGATTAGGGAAATTGCTTCAATCCCTGCGTAATTTGGGGTGGCTATCTCGCGACGGTCAATGCCGTCCTTGACAATGATCGCTGCTCCACCAAACGCTTTACTAGCATTATTACCCAGAGGCCAATCCTTGCGATAGACATGAAAACCAGGCAAACAGAAAATTTGAGATGACTTCAAGTGTGTCTTGCACACGAAGGCGATAAGGAAGTTGTAAAATTCGATGCGCTATCGATGGATTCCTCTTACATTCCATATGTTGCAACGAAGTTTCCCGTGGGTGATCTTTCTGTAAGGGCGTCTGTCCATAGTCAATTTTTGTTTTCGTGGGATGCAACCTGTGGCACTACTTTGCCACTGTATTTGTAGATATTTAGCAAGTTCCCTAGACACCTATATATACTGCGCAACTGACTATTATCAATGACACTTGTATCAGAAGAGTTGGATGCGACCGAAGCATAGGTTTTGCCCTCTACCACTTTTGTGCTTTTGAGCCTTCTTACTTGAGGATATTTAGGGCACTTGGTATAACTTGATGTGTGCCGACCATCACATCGGACACATTTAGGGGGGGTCTTTACCCTTAACATTGGTTCAGTCCCTCGACTGGTGGTTGCCAGCGCACTTATTGCATCGAGGTGTTTCGGTACAACCTTGAGAGACGTGACCAAAACGCAAACAGTTGTAACACTGCAAGGGCCTTTTGTTACCTTTAAATAGTTCCACAATAATTGCTAGAGGACCAATACGTTTTAATCCTAAGAAGGACTTGTTATGTTCATTATTCTGTAAGATAACCAAGACCATTGGCATTTCGACTGCACCATTAGCTTTTATAAGTCTGATTGTTTTTTCTGGAAAATAGTTAGCCTTCCTGAGGTCTCGCCAAAGTCTTCCAGATCATACGTTATATCGACATTTTGGACAACGTATTTCAGCATTTTTTCAGACTTTAATTGGTGATGCTGGATTTTCAGAACATCGTTGTTTTTGACTCCAGACACCAGAATCTTATGAGTCTCTTCGTCGACTTAACTTAAAATTGTGAAGACATCGTCCACGTATCTGAACCAACACTCGGGAAAGTAAAAACCGGAATTCTTCAGGATATCCTCGAAACTTTTAAGAAATATTTCAGCCAAAATAGGGCTAAGGCAAGAGCCCATCGGTGTACCGCCCACCATTTTGTAAACTTTCCCATTGTATTTAAAAATATTATTATTGGTACATAACCTTGTTAGACTTAAACATTCGGTGCGTATGTTTTCAGGAACTTTGTTCTTATTCAAAATCTCAGTTAAAAGTTTATAGTTTCAGGTATAGGGATGCTAGGGAACAAGGAGACAATATCGAAGGATACCAAAATTTCCCCATTCTTAATGACCTTATTTTTCAGTTTTTTCACTAAGTCAATACTATTACTAATCGAACTGTCGAAGTTCGACAATTTTAAGGTTTTTAAAAACTCTAATAGAAATTTAGAAAGCCGGTAAGTGGGAGAGTCAATATTTGACACAATCGGCCGCATTTTGTTTCCAGGTTTGTGTATCTTAGGGAGAGCATATAACCTAGGTAAAGTCGGGTTTTTAATGCTGAGCGAAGTTGCAGAGTTTGGGGGAATGAGATTAGGGCTACTCTTTACTGCCTCCCTGACTTCCCTGACCAGTGTAGTTAACGGATTTTTCTTATTAATAACCTCGAACGGGCCTTCAGCAATTAAAGCATCCACTCTACTGAAATAATCACTTTTCTTTAAAATAACTGTACTATTTCCTTTATCACTTTTAAGGAAGAAACAATCTTTTTCCTTAAGAGTTTTAATGGTTGCGAAATAGCGGCGATCGTTATTTTCTACCTCATAGTTTTCCCAATTATGGGACAATATTTTGGTACATTGTTCCCTAATGGCTTTTTTCTGTGAATCTGGTAAGAACTTTATTCCCCCTTCTACATTCCCTACTAACTGGTGAATGTCTTTATGCTTATTTCTAGCTGCAAATTTTAGCCCTTTAGATAAAATTTTAAGTTCAAAATCATTAAAATCTAAATCCGTTAGATTAACTGTGTTGTCGACATCCATATTACTAACTCTATTAATTATAGGTTTTTGATTATTAATAATACTCTTTAGTTTTTCCGATAATTTTCTATTTTTGAGGTCAATCTTAGACTGGTTTATGCTGTTTACTTTACGCAAGTAAATGTCCCAATCTTTAGGTTTGAGCTGGCTCCCTATTTTCAAATGCAACGCATAAGCTTTTGCCTCAGTAATAGACAATTTGTAGTTCAAATAGCCAATCTCCATGATTAGCCTCTTACGTTTTACTAATGGTAGAATATTCTTTAAACATGGATCCTTAGAGTTCTTAAAATTAATGCAATCAATAAATTTAGGATACACCTTATGGGACCTACATAAATTAAGAAAACATATATCTGCTTTAAAAGACCTGATCTTAAAGTTAAGTCTAAAAAAGGAATTCTGTTCGCTATTACTCATAAAAGCTTGAGTAGCCATAACTAAATTGTCTAAAAATCTTATGTGGATAATGCAGATGATTAACTTAAGAATAAAATAAAACTCTTTTTCCACAACAAAACAGGAATTGAACAAACATAAAAAGAAAAAGACCGAAAATAAAATGAAAAAATACAACCCGAGTCTGTAAGCGCTTTTCGAAAGCTTTGCTTTCATCATTCAGCAGCCAAGGAGCCCCTCGAGAGAACTTGAGAGAACTGACTTGGAATCGACAATCGAACAGTGCAGGGAAAACGAGACGAGTGGTCCGAAAGCAACGCTTTCACTGCCATACTCATCCAGGAAGTAACCAGGGGAAGTACACTGAATTAGGCAAGAAGCCAAATGAAACCTAGTTAAGTCATCCACAGGATAAGATGGGGTCCTTTGCTATAAGGACGATAGACTTGATTGTTGATTGACGAGGGGCACGAGGAGCTATGAGATCCAATATTCAGGAAAGATGGCCTTCTGGATGTCGTCGAAATTGATGTCCAGAACGTGTCGAGGCCTGCGATGCCTGAGGTAACTTCTAAACGTGAGCGGGTGTTCCAGAATATCTGCAACCAGAGGATTTGGATGGTCCTTGATCTTCGGAAGCAACTTCTTCAGCGACTTCTGTACATAGCTACCAATTGGAGATATATGGAAATCTTCAGCAATAGAAATATTTGTTGCGACTCTCCTGTCAAGTTGGGCGATAGTCCTCAGAGTAACGTTTTGAAAGGTTTGGAGATCCTTCCATCTGGATCTGCATATTGTAGTCCAGGCAGGCATACAATAAAGAAGAATGGTTCGTATAACCATCTTGTAAAGCAAAAGTTTGGTATCCACTCCAAGAGCACTGTTTCGTCCCAGAAGGGCAACCAGACTGAACTTCGCCTTCTTGGCTCTATTTATCGCATAGGAGAAGTGGTCTCCCCAATTTAGCCCGGCATCTACCACCACACCGAGGTATTTATAATTTTGTACCCACTCGAGCTCTTTACCAGAAAGGAAGAGGGAGTTTGGGGGTTTTCGGAGTTTCTTCGTAATGAACATCGCCTTGCACTTGTCAAGGTTTAAGTCGAGTCTCCACTTTGCAAACCATTTCTCGCACAGATGTAAGGCCTTTTGTAACCGTGATATGACGTGAGCGGGATTTCGGTCAGTAGTCAATATGACGGCGTCGTCAGCGAACAGATATAGCTTGCAATTAGTAAAAGTTGGGAAGTCATGGATGAAAAAGTTGAACAGTGCAGGGCCCAAGACAGAACCCTGCGGAACACCAGCAATGACGTCACAAGGATTAGACATGGAGCAGCCAACCTTGACACGAAATGTCCTGTTTGACAGAAAGGAACTAATCAAGGTAATGAGTTTGTCCGAAAAACCGCAAGTAATCATCTTGAATATGAGGCCGTTGTGCCAAACCTGATCAAAAGCTTTACGGACATCCAAAAAGACAAGACCACCGTACTTGGTACAGTTAAGAGGAGTGTTTAGATCTGCAACAAGACGCCAGATCTGAAGTTGGCTGGACTGACCTGGGCGAAAGCCAAATTGCTCATCACGAACGAGATTGTTTGCTACACAGAATTCATCAAACCTCTTCAGAATCATGCGTTCGAAAACTTTTGACAGCACAGGTAGCAAGCTTATCGGTCTGTAGCTGACAGCAAGAGCAGGGTTTAGACCAGGCTTTTGTATGGTAACTATGACGGACTCTTTCCATTAGTCGGGGAAGTAACCATGTCTCCAGCAGTCATTCATGGCTTTGGTAATGAACGAGACAATATTAAAAGGCAAGTTCTTGAGCACACTGTTAGTAATGGAATCAATATCTGCTGCTTTCTTGGTTTTAAGTCGCTTGATGACGTCGGAGATTTCTTGGGCACTAATGACTTCCGTAGGGGTGGGAACACGATGAAGGTACTGGTAAGCGATACACCCATCGTTAACTATCTGAGTGTTTTGGAGGCTGTCCAAGTTAGTCTCACCAGGCGTGGTTAATTGACTTTTCAGGGAATCAGCGATCAATTGTGCCTTATCCCCGTCGCTGGTGACAACGTTGCCATTGCCTGCAAGCAGTGGCGGCAATTGAATTGGTCTGTTACCCTTTAAGCCTCTCACAGTTCCCCAGAGAGAGTTGTCCTGCACAGTCAAGGATTTCAGTTTATCGTTCCACCTTTGATTTCGTAGTGCTTTAACCTCCTCCTGCACCTTGCGAGAAAGCCGGTTGTACTTAGTCTTGAAGAAGGGAAGTCGCTTACGCTGCCATAATCTTCTGTAAGAGTTTCTTTCGAGAATAAGACGCCTGATATAAGGAGGAAGGTCGAGGTGTTAAGGACGCTTACGATCGATAGTAGAGGTACTGGAAGTAGTGGCATCGTTGACAACACGGGTGATTGCATTAATGTTACTATTGATATCCTCCTTATCAATAACCTCCTTGTAAGGAATGCTATTTTCTCTAAGAATATCCCTAAAGAGTTTCCAGTCCTGTTTAGAGCGGAGCACAATATTCTTATCGATGTTTAAACCTTCAAAAATAAGCATCACTGGACGGTGGTCAGAGGATAAGTTGTCAACTGTCAACATATTATAGGGCTTGAGGAAACCTTTAAAAACTGCAATACACAGCACGTCGCTAACAGGAGAGTGGTCGCAGTAGTATGTGTCATCAAGGGGACCAGCAACGAAGGTGTCAATCTCGTTTAACGTGTATCCATATAATATATTGCCGTTTTGATTGGGGCATTTGGAGTTCCACGCGTGGTGCTTGACATTCAAACCGTCCCCAATAACAACAGATAAACTTGATTTCACCTGCGTCCACATCGTTTATAATCACGGAGACTGCTTTCATTCCCACAAAATCTAGTGTGACAGGCTCACGATGATCAATGCCGTCCTTTATAATTATCGCTGCTCCGCCAAAAGCATGGCTGGAATTATTACCCTTCATGAAGGTCATCATGAAGCAGGTGTGGTGCTGGGTTTTGCTGTCCTTAGAAGGACGCACCTACTCAGAACGACTCAGTTTAAAAGACTTAAAAATGTCCTACCTTGTTAGTCCTATCTGTCTTGGAGAATCCACCGATGCAATAGGTACGTCGTCGTCCGCCAGGTGGTAGAACTCTGACTTGGAATCGACAATCGAACAGTGTAGTGTATCGGTATTCGTGTGGAACTTGAAGCATAGCTTCCATAATCTCACCCTTCATAATCATATTCCAAGGGAAATACACTGAACTAGAAAAGAAGCCTGATGTACCCACAATGGTCATCCAAAGTATGAAAGAAAAATGCCTCCTCTTGGTGGAGGAAAATTTGATTGACGACTGTCTAGACTAGAAGCAGACCACTAGTATTAGATAAAACACGACCTATGAAGTCCAGTAATCTGGAAATATGACATTATCAATGTCTTCAAAATTAATATCAAGTATATGTCTTGGATCACGATATCTCTTTCTATGTATAGGATGATTTAAAATGCCTGAGACTAGCTCGTTGCTATGATTTTCTATATTGGGCAGCATGGATTCCATGAGCCCTTGAACGTGTTTGCCAATATGAGTCATGTTGAAGTCATTATAAATGGAGGAATTGCGAACAATTCTCCGATCTTTTTGCGCAATAGTCCTAAGGGTAACGTTTTGGAACGTTTGCAGTTCTTTCCACCTAGTCTTACAAAAGAAAACCCCGTGTTGGGCTTCGGCCTGTTGGGGGCAACCCGCGGATTGTTTAGATTATTATTATATATTATATTATATTATATTGTGGCCCAGACGGGCATACCATACGTCAAGATGGTCCGAACAATGACCTTATAGAGTAGGAGTTTATTATCAATGTTTAGAGCACTATTCCGGCCCAGCAGAGCAATCAAGCTAAACTTGGCTCTCTTGGCCTTATTCAACGCATAAGTTGCGTGGGGAGTCCAGGTAAGTTTAGAGTCAATGACAACACCAAGATATTTATAAGTTTCAACCCAGTCCAGTTTTTTGCCATATAGTGTTAGAGAATCTAATGATCTCTTTCTCTTCTTGGAGACAAACATCGCCTTGCATTTGTGTACATTCAATTTTAGCCTCCACTTGCTAAACCATCTTTCACACTCCTTTAGAGCCTTCTGTAGCCGCGAGACTACTACGGCTGGTTGACGAGCACAGGTCAGTATAGCAGCGTCATCCGCGTAAAAAAAGAGCTTACATTTGGAAGGACTTGGAAAGTCTCGCATAAAGTAATTGAATAATACTGGCCCCAGGACTGAACCCCGTGGGACACCAGCTTTTACTTCATACATAGGAGATAGACTATCTCCAACTCTGGCCTGAAAGAACCGGTTGGAGAGAAACGAGTGTATCAGAGTAATTATATCTTGAGGAAATCCATCCATAATCATTTTAAAAATAAGACCATCGTGCCAGACTTGGTCGAAGGCTTTATGTACATCGAGGAAAACGACCCCACAATACATAGAGAGATTAAGGGGCTCATTGATATCCGCTGCGAGCCTCCATGTTTGGAGTTGGCAGAAATGGTTTGAGCGAAAGCCAAATTGTTCATCGCGGATGAGATCGTTGGCATCACAGTACTCAATGAATCTCTTAAGAATTGTTTTTTCCAGGATTTTGGAGATTGATGGTAACAAGCTGATGGGCCTGTAGCTAACAGGATTTGCAGGATTTTGTCCTGGCTTAGGAATGCTTAAGACAAGTGATTGCTTCCAAGCATCCGGGAAGTAAGTGTTCTTCCAACAGTCGTTAATCACTTTTGCAATATCTTGAATTGTATTTTGAGGTAAATTTTTCAAAGCACTGTTCTTAATAGAGTCTTTACCTGGAGCTTTTTTCGTTTTTAAATTTTTAATGATGCTTTGGACTTCATTTACATCAATGCTATGTTTTGGGAATTCATTGCCGTGAATATTATAGAAGCCAGTTATGCAGGATTTTACTTTCTCAGACATATCAAGTCCTATTTGCCGACCATCAGTAGGCGTGACAAACTGTTCTGAAAGTGACCTTGCAATAAGCTGCGCTTTATCATCATCATTCGTGATGAATTTGCCATTTTGGGCTAACAGGGGTGGGATATTAATGGCTTTGTTTTGCAAGGCTCGAACCATGCACCAAATAGAGTTATCTTGGGTCGATAGACTCTTAACTTTATCGCTCCACCTGTCATTACGAAGTGCTTTTAC
This sequence comes from Rhysida immarginata, assembly GCA_023313115.1. Lineage (NCBI taxonomy): Eukaryota > Metazoa > Arthropoda > Chilopoda > Scolopendromorpha > Scolopendridae > Rhysida > Rhysida immarginata. The sequence goes on from JAHWFO010016460.1 coordinate 192,810, forward strand.
CTCCTCGTGAACTCTTCTAGTGAGCCTATTATACTTGGTCTTAAGCCATGAATCACGAGTTCGGTACCACTGCCTTCTAACCTTGGGGTCTAGGCTGAAGTCATTGACAAGCTGTCGATCTCGACAAAATCTAACCGTCGTTAAGTGGCATATTACACATTTAAACACAAGTTTACACACGTATTGCTAGATGATATACATTGATATACACAAGTTTACAAACATTTACACATAATTTTACACATTTATCCATGTATATAAACATAAATACATACATAAACACATACGTGTAGACACAGTATATTATTATTTTCACAGTTCAAGTTTCGTAGCACAAGAGAGTGCTTCATGTATGTAAATATTTTTAAACAAGTTTTTGTTAATATTTTTAGAAAATGTGTATTCTTGAGCTATGTGTAATTAGCCTGTAGGCCGGAAACGAAGGAAAAAAGATTTTAATAAGAAATCTGTTGCTAAATTCTGAAATAACGATCGCCAAGCGCATAGTCGACTGCTCTTGAATTGTAGACAAGAATGTAGCATAGTCGACTGCTCTTAAGGCAGTTGTCGATGGTCAAAGTCTACACTAGAAAATCGACGGTGTAGAGTCTGTACACTGTAAATTCTGTAGACAAGTAGACAAGTCTACACTGTAGACTCTGCAGACACTGTAGACAAGTCGTGTTCATGCTAGCTCGAATCGACAAATGCGTCATTAGCCAGGTGACCATCGACACTTGTCGACAGTCGACTGCTTGTCGATGAGCTCAGCCTAGACCCCCTTATTCCTTTGTTCAATTAATTGTTTGATTTCTGGGGTGAGATCAAGGTGATCTGCTCGCTTCGACTCTAACGGTGAAGCACTAGAGTCAGTAGCTGCATTTATACGTTTAGTAAGCCTTTTCACATTGGTATCTATGTCGCTCGTACTATGTACGTTATTTAGTGGGTCTGACACTGAATAGAACATGCTGAGTATTTATAACGAACGGAAGCCAATCAAGACAAAAAGATCCAACTGAAATTTATTGATTGGGTAAGTGCGTCGCCCATTTGATCAATGGTGATTCGCTAATAGGGCCCCTATCTGAGTTGAGTAACAAATTTTTATCTGTTTTTTGAATGGCTAAGCTTTCGAAGGCGTCCAACTATATAGGTAGTTTAGATGGAATCTATGAAAAATTTTGTCTAAATTGTATATTTCTTTGCAGTTTTGAATTTTTAGTTTTTAATCAAAGACGGAATTTACAATTAAACATGTAAATATGAAACACATGTGATCGTTTATTTTTTTTAAACAATTAAACATACAATAACTTATTAATAATTTTATTAACTATTTTATCTCTCGATGAAAGCAAAGCGCCTAATCCACAGATCTTGAGCTTAGCTATGCGCCAAGATTTCCTGGTATGCGCATGCGCAATAACGAACTTGTGCTGAGACACTCCCGCTACACACTTTACCTACTACCTATTGAACGCGATTAAGTGAACTCTTCCATTTCACCTTACAATAAGAGAACTCTACAGGTTTCTTCTGAAAAATTTGAAAACATTATTACCACCGATGAGGCATGGTTCTAATTTAATGAGCTGCAAGGGACAGAGAAGACTTTTTTACAGTTCATGTGGGAACACCTCAAACGACTATCAACAAAAAACCAGCACACAGCAATTCTATCAGGGTGTGGGGAGGGATTTCCTATAATATAGGGGTCCCAAATTTTCAAAACAAAAAACTAGGACACTGAAAAGTAACCTGAGAACTAAGCACAACGTTAAACATTATAATGATCTATATGCTTATTTATTACCACAGTGATTGTTTATTTATTACTACAGTGTATTATTTCTTTATAAGGTTACAAACTTAATAATAATAATTTTGTGAAAAACTGGGACTGTCCCAGGAAAACTAGGACGTCTGGAATCCCTATAATAGTAAAACGCGTTTGCGAATTATCAAGCCTGGAGCTAAGATAAAAGCAGATTATTAAATCAAGTTTATCAAACCATTTTTGGACATCGATGTTTGAAATTTATATCCAAAAGGCAATCACATCCTCCAACAAGATTTTGCCCCTGCTCATGCAGCCCACAAAACTCTTGACTTTTTTAGAAAAAAGAAAAGTGAAGCACATTTATCCCAACAAATGAATGCTCCAATCTCCAGACGCAGCCCCCATGGACCATTTTGCTTGAGGTTACATAAAACAGAAACTGTGGGATTGTAAAATGCCAAGTCTAAATGGGCTTAAAAAGGCTCTTTTTTGATGAGTGGAAGAAAATGTCTAAGGAACTTATTAATAAAGCTCTGGATTCGTGGAAAAAACCACTGTTGGCAAATGTATAGCAACCTGGGAAAACAAACCGAGTAGCGTCTTGTGCCAATAAATTAAAAAGAATTTTCAAAATCTTTCATCTTCATTCCTACTCACCCTTTGAAGTTGCTTTTTTATACAGTGACATATTGCTGGTTATAGACAGCGAAGAATAATGTTGCTCCATGACATATTGTTGGTGACAGACAATACACACAGAGAAAGGCAGACGACAAGCTGCTGACCGAGTAGGACCAATAGCTCTCCCCAGATATGATCCTTTCCTGCTGGCTTTTTTTTTTGTGTAATTTTTCCCACAAGTGCACGTTTCTTCCATCCCCCATTAATCTCTAACATAGTGCAAAAGATAGATATGTTACAATGTATTGGGAAGTTGAATGTCTGCTATGTCACAGTGACCAACGTTGTCTCATTGTCTCATCAAACCAACATGACACAGAGTTAAGTGTATGTGCTTTTCTACATGACGCATCAATGAATTATATATACTTCACCGGAATAAATTTCTACATATTTGCAAAAAATCCTTTTTGCAACATCCTGTAAATTTATCTATGAGGGGCAGTCATAGTCATTACAGTGAGCCGGAAGATATTTTCACATTTTGAGGGCCAGCACGGTGGTAGCATCAGTCCTTTTCAACATACGCACTTCCCAGGCCCACATACTTTTCCCAACAATGGACGACTTGCTGGATGCCACTTTTAAAGTCTTTCTTTTGGCTGTTGAGGAACTGCTCCATCTCGAAGATGACCTCGTTGTCGTCTTCAGGCGAGGGAAGAGGAAGAAGTCACTTGGGGGTAGTTCGGGTGAATACGGTGGATGAGGCAGTAATTCGAACCCCAGCTCCGCCGCAACATGCATGGTCTCATGTGCAGAATGTACTGGCGTATTGTCATACAAAATATGCGTTGACCATTGATCTGTTTCACAGTTAAACAGCAGTATAAGAAGACGTATCGTTTACACTTGCTTCACAATTTGTGTTTCTCCACAGATGGAGAGGTGTCCACTCTGAGATTCATCTTCCATGTTTGTTTAATCGCACTGGAAATGTTAATGCCACATAGCGACTGTCTCGTACGATGAGGCACTGCCACTAACTCCTCATGGATTTGCTTGGCGTCGTTCCCTTTCAAATGCAGGAACCTTATCACGGCTCATGCCTCTAATTTTCCGACGGGCTTCACCATGTTGCTTTCGACGCTCTGGCGGTGTTTAGCGGTATACACCAAACACCGTTTTATATCCCCCAGCACTCGAGGAATGTTGCTTCCCATTTTCAAAAGCAATTGTTCTTTCATGATGATTGTAGTGACTTTACAACTGCCCTCATATACTTTTTATGCTTTTTACTAGATGATAATTTATCTTTAAAATAAGGAACCACTTTTATTACCGAAATATTCAACCAAAACAGTATATTTACCAGTAATCATATAAATTACAAAAACATTAAATATTAATGTAAATTTTAAAGTGGTATCAAAAATAATTTTCATTTATTACAGTAAATATTCTGTGAACTTGTAAAAAGATAAATGTAAGTAAATAAAATATAATAATATTCAGTAAGTAACAATTTCAAAGGATCAACTTTTATAACAGGTCTATGATGTTCATAACTCATTCACTAGGCATTCTCTTTTCTTGATTGCTTCATCACTTATCTCTGTGTAGATCTGTACATCTTTGCCTCTTGAAATGTCAGATGTGTCTTCATTTGGTATTTCCATGATATCATCTTTCAAAATGTACATATTATGAAGTATACAACAAGACAAAATAAAAAATGGAATGAATTGTAGTCGTGACATTTCAAGATGTTCCAATCGCCGAAATCTGCCTTTCAATTGAGAAAAAGCTCTTTCAATCACAGCTCCTGTTTTAAAAAGTTTTGAATTAAATTGCTCTTCTTTTTCCGTGAGACTCACACTTTTAAAAGGAGTCATCAATGTCAAATTTAAGGGATAGGCAGAGTTTCCTACCAAATGCATGCCTTCTTCAAACAATGTTTTCTCCTTTAAATCAGTTTGAATTTTTAAATCACTGTTCATGTACACATGCTCAAGAGAGGCAGATCCAGGATAACCGCAAAAGCAATCTGTAAAGACCATTCGATGATCACAAACAGCTTGTAGTATAATGGAATGAAACTGCTCCTTATTCAGGTATTTTTCAGGATCATGGGATGGAGTTTTGATGGAAATATGAAGTCCATCAATTGCTCCAATGATGCCTGGAAAACCTGAAATTTCTCCAAATCCATCTATAACTTTCTTTTTGTCTTCACCCATGGGCCATTTAATATATAATGGTGAATTCTTGATGAGACTGCTAACTACTCGATTTACCAATTCATTCACTGAGGATTTTGAAATACCAAAACGGTCTCCCACTGATCTAAAAATTAAAAAATATGAATCATGGATAAATATTTATATAAAGATAGCATCTATAATGAAATAAGTCATTCCAAAAATTATTTTTATAAACAAACCTGTATGACTCTGATGTTGATAGCACCCATAAAGAAACCAGTAGTTGCTTCTGTGGAAGTGTCCGAGGTCTTCCTACAATTCCTTCAGAGTTCAAACTTGGTCCAAGCGTAGATAAGATCTCCTAAAAATTACAACTTTCGTTACCCCCTTGTTTTCATTAAAAGTACTGGATTTGCTAAATTACCATAAATACACTTATACTCCAAAATTTTTTTTTAACAATTCGGCTACATTCATTATCTGGGTTGAGGTTGGCACTCCTACAATATCCGAGTCCCATTGTAGGTGTCTCATTATGCATAACTCGTGTTATCAGTTAGTAGGTATTTAGCAATGATTCAGAATGGCCTCGTCTTACTTTTCATATATGGTGAAATAAAAGCTCTGTATAATCAAAGAGGCCAAGAGTGTTGGCAATCACGTTACAGGAAATAATGACAGTAATAACTTAACCTAACCTAACTTGTATCATAATTATTTTAATGCATAAATTTAAAATAAATTGAACTGGTGGAATGATACATTCGCACAGGCCTTCCACTTTGACATCAAATTAAGACTACTCGAAAGAGTTAAACAGTTTTTTTTATGACGGATATAGAAGAAAAGAAAGATGTAGCACAAAAACCATGGAATAAACTAAAAGTGGACATAGTGAAAAGATCTTGAAAGCAGCTAATGTTTAGGATACAAACTATGCTATAAAGTGTTGTATACAGGCAAATTTTTACCGCTAAAAATTTTTAAAAATACTTGGTAACCACAAAAGTTCTTGCAGTTTTGAAGATATAGAAGATATGCAAATGAGTGTACAGTTTGGTCCAAAATCTGTCAGGGGGAAGCAGGAAGAACTGCATACACAGGATATAAATACAGGGCTGTTGCGCATTCAAATCAATCACATCTCATGCAAAAGTGAAGACAGATAGAGGTATCGAAGGAGATGGTTAGGTGTTGTTTGCTTTATGACTTCAAGGTGGGCTTGTCAGCAGCGGCATCAAGTCACTGAATGCCTCTTGCGTTTGGGGATGATGCTGTGAATGAACGCACTGCAAGGCATTGGTTCCAGAAATTCAGGTTGGGAGAATTTGCCATTTCTGATGAACCCCGTAGTCTAATGTGTCTGGTGGACTAGACGCCAAATGGTTCAGTGCGAGCTGCTATCAACTGGCCAAACCATCTCTGAGGACCTGTACTCCCAGCAGTTGAAACATGTGCAGCAGAAGGAGCCAGAATTGGTGAAACGCAAAGGGGTACTCTTCCTTCATGACAATGCCTGGCCACGTGATGCGGGTAGCCAGGAAAACCATAGAGCGACTTGGCCGGGGAAATTTGTGTCATCCACCTTACTCACCAGATCTTGCTCCAACGGATTATCACCTTTTCCATTCTCTGGACAACCATCTTTGTGGAAAATCCTACACCAATTTTTTTTTTTTACAGCTAGGGGAAGTTTTACAGCCAGGGGATTGATCAACTGGAGACATATTGGCAGAAGGTGCTAGATGCCAATGGGGATTACTTTGGGGATTAGTGATACGCTACTTTTTGTGTACATCATTTTTTTTTCCGGAATTAAAAACAGCAAGAACTTTTGTGGTTACCTGGTAAAAATTGCAGTAATGCCAAAATGGTTCTAAGACCCAAATAATTTTTTTACTGACCCAAAATCATTTGTCTCAATGAGTCTGTATATGTCAAATTTACTGACTTTTGTTTGCTTGTATGAATGCTACGGTCATTTGTTTAAGTTTTTTAAAAAATTTAATCTCTCTCAAAAGGCTTAACTAATTATCATAAAAGAATTCATCAAGGCACAGTTTAAGGAACCCTCTAAATATTATTTGCTTCTGCTGTTTATTGTTTCAGAGGAGTTAGCTGCACAAAACTGCTCACATATGTACAGATGTTTTTTTTTTTTGTTTTTAATTTTAACATGTCTTCTCGAAGGGTCTACAACAATTGGGTGGACGGCAATTCGGTGGACGACAATTCAGTGGACGACAGTTCTGTGGATGTGACAATTCGGTGAACATCAATTCAGTGGACGTCAATTGGGTGGACGCGATAATTCAGTAGACGTCAATTGGGTGAATGACAATTCGGTGGAAATGCAAATTATATCGAGATTTTAAATCACTGAAATTTTAGATATTTAACTCGTTGTTTGTTTATAACTGACACTCTTTATTGCAATTACAAAGCAATTTGCTTCATTCATTTTATATCGAAGTCACTTTATATGCGGGAATCTTTTATTTATTATTTATTAGTTTACAAATAAATGAGATTATTTCTTTATTAAATAATTTATTAAATCATTTTGTAACAACTGTAACATTTTCTATTTTGTTTTATTGCTAAGAGTTCCATTATTCAATTAAAATACTAAAATTCTTAAATTACTACTTAAGTGCTCGTTAAAATAGGCACGATTGGAATTGAGTAGGTAAATCTTGTTTGACATTAATATAGCACGATGACCCCCCCCCACTCCCCCAGAGTCTGGTTTAATATAACAAGGTGGTTGGAGGGGACAACAGAGGGTAGGAGTTCATTTCATTTTTAGGTTGATCCCTAATATAACTACCATAGTATAAGGAAATATACCATAGTTTGTGTAACTACTTCCCCCTCCAACTTTTTAAGAGAATTAGGGTTTTCTCAACGAGATAGACATGTTTTCCTGTCCCCCTCTTTTGTTTAGGCATGTTGCTGCGTCAAAAATCGTCAGTGTGCAGAGGCCTAGAGAATAAAAAATCTCGTTGGTTTTTCTCTTCTCATATAAGAGAATTAAAATGACTGTCTTAAAAGTGTACAGTCAAGTTGAAGTTATAATATAAAAATATTACAAGTAAAATATATACAAAAATATAAATAAATTACAGAAAAAAATATACACAAAAACAAAATACAGCTTTGGGCAAGATTATTGGGAAAGGGTTCAACCCTTAAATTGACATAACCATTTGAGCCCCATTAAATTTTAGCTTCTCCAGGGCTTGAAATTCAGGGCGGGATGGCGGGATTCTCGCCCAAAATTTTAAAATCTCGCCCAAGAAAACTTTCAGGAGGGGAGTTTCCCCACCCGTGAAATTTAATCATATTAAATGTTTTTAAGATTTTATTAAGATTTAAAGATAATGTTATTTTATTCTTTATATCTTACAATATAAGTTTTGGATAAGAATCTTTTCCATCCATAAATCATTAGATTATGGGTTTAATTTGTCGTCAGTCATTATTGGTGAATTTTTTCATGGAGATTTAACTTTTGAACCAATGAAATTTCGCTAGTTCCAATCGTCACCATTGCGGTATCGTCAAGAAAAAAAATAGGAATTTATTGTGTAGCTCATAGATTAGCATTGTGTTTAGATGATACTTCAAAATCGTGTCCAGAGATTGCTAAATATCAAGACACTTTAAAATCCATTTTTATATATTTTAGTGGTATTTAATTTTGTATAATGTAACGGATTATATAGATGAAGGCAGAAATAAAATCAAAACTGGTTGGTTATCTATTTTTTACCAAACATGCTGTACTGCAAGATCACAATCCATTATGTTAATAGCTACGGTGCAGAAGAACCTCACATCTATGACTATTTAATTTTTCGTTTATTGAAATATAAGAATTTATTACATTTATCTTATGATTGACTTTTTGTTATTTTATTATTTTTAACACATTTAATTTATGTACAAAACTTAAATTAAAATGTTTTGAAAAATCACTCGTATAACCTATAACTTATTGTCTCCCTCCCAAACGGTTCAACTCCCCTCCATTTACAAATATAGGAGGGGAGGATCCCCTCCATGAAAAATTTGAATTTCAAGCCCTGTTCTCCCCCATCATCCCCCAAAAGGTTAACAGGATTGAAAATTCAACACACATGAAATTTGTAAAGAATTTTGGAAATCTTTTCAAAAACTGAACAAATTTTCTTAATGCAATATTTTTTTCTTTTTGTTATTATTTTAAAAAGTGATGAAGAAAAAATTTGAAAATTATTTGTTTTTTATTATATTTTATATATTTTTGTTGTTACAATTTCATTTGTATTATTTGTATATTTTATCCGTAATTATTTTGTTGTTGTATATATTTTTCTGTAATTTATTTATATTTTTGCATGTATTTTACTTATAATATTTTTGTATCATAACTTCAAAATTTTAAGATAGTCATTTTAATTTCTCTTAAATGAAAAGGGAAACCTAATTTTCTTAAAAAGCTGGAGGGGGAAGTAGCTATATTACAAAGCTTAATACAGTGTTTCTCAAACTGCATGCTGCGAGAGATTTGCTAGTGTGCGGCGGGATTTTTCGAAAAATTTTAAATTGCTTCAATAAATTAAAAAAACTATTAAATTTTCAACCTAAATTAATAAAATAATTCTTCACAAAAATTAAGATTATTTCATGTGTGCTGCAAAAATTTTTAGAACATTTTTTGTGTGCTGCAAGATAATAGAAGTTTGAGAAACACTGGCTTAATATAAGCACGGTCTATCAATCTGAATTAGATTGAAAGACCGTGATATAAGGGATCAATATATTAGGGATTAAACCTTTCAACCTAAAAATGAAATGAACTCTACCCCCTGTCCTCATCTCCAACCACCTTTTTATATTAAACCAAACTGTAGGGGGGGGGGAGGGTAACCGTGCTATATTAATGTCAAACTACAGATTTATCTACCCAATTCATATTGTGCCTAATTTAACGAGCTTAAGTAGTAATTTAAGAATTACAGTATTTTTAAATGAATAATGGAACTCTTAGCAATAGAACAAAATAGAAAATGTTACACTTTTAACAAAATGATTTAATAAATTATTTAATAAAGAAATAATCTCATTTATATATAAACTAATAAATAATAAATAAAAGATTCCCACATAAAAAGTGACTGAAGCATAAAATGAATGAAGCAAATTGCTTTGTAATTGCAATAAAGATGTGAGTTGAACAAGCAATGAGATAAACATTTAAAATTCTTCAGTGATTTAAAAATCTCGATCGAATTTGCATTTCCACCGAATTGTCATCCACCGAGTTGACATTCACCGAATTGTCGCGTCCACCCAATTGACTTCCACCGAATTGTCGCGTCTACCCAACTGACATCCACCAAATTGTCGCGTCCACCCAATTGACGTTCACCCAACTGACATCCACCGAATTGTTGCGTCCGCCCAATTGATATCCACCGAATTGTCGCGTCCGTCCAATTGACATCCACCGAATTGTCATTCACCAAATCGTCGGGCTCCCCTTCTCGAATCATGTGGTGTGAAGTCGATTCCAATAAAAAAAAATTTTTTTCGAGTTGGGGAAACGATAACATAGGGCACCACTCTTAGTTCGTAGTCGGCCAAAAATGTAAATCGCATGTTTCTTTATTATTGCAAATACATGCTGCAACCGCATATAACTGATGTTTTGAATGCAAACAATTTTTATGCAGTTTTGAATCATTACAAATTTCCAGGATTCAGTTTTTACAAATAAAATTCAAAGTATAGAAAAGTATTTTTTTCAATAATATTTACCCAACTAAAAGTATCAGATTCTTCAACGGCATGGAGTATTTGTGTGTTTATAGTAACTTATGAAACTTAACTACTACACTACCATACATATTGATTGCTTAGAACCAGACTGTTGTACTCCACTTTTTGTGAAAATTGAGATTTTTTCCAACATCATTCAACTCCTGTTTACCAAACATAAAAACCACAGATGAAGAGAAACAGATGGGAAACTCTACCACGTGACTGGAAATCACTACGTCATTTTTCAATACTGGTTTCGCGGCGCTAGTGTAGACACAATTTTGAAAATAATAAATAAAATAATAACGTAGTTAATGTATTATTTCTTATATAATGTTAAAACACATAAATTTGTATTCAAAAATAAAAAAATGTTTTACAAAAACGAAAAATTCTTGATTTGTCACGTGATCACTCATGTGAAGCACTCATGTTTGTATTAGCTCGCTGTTGCTCGTGTCATAATATTAGCTCCACTCTAATACTATGCTCGTGTTAATCAGAGACCATCAATAAGAAATCTTGGTAATACAATAATAATTTCTTTTCATCTGTGATAATCCACCTTGCATCCTAGAACCGGTTTTCAAAGTTTTTAATTAACTTGAATTAAATTTTTTTAAATTCCGATGAAAAGAACGTTAAGCAACGTTTTTATATGACGTCATATAATAATCCATTTGCGGGAGAATAACGTAATTATGATTAAACCGACAGTAGCGCCGCGAAGTCAGGAGTGTTTTTAAGGAAAATTTCCTTGGTTGACTTTCGTCACGTGATCTCAGAAAAGTTTCCCTTGCGGCTATAGGGAGTTTCCCCTCTGTTTCTTATTCCTCTGTGCATAAAAACATTGAAAATAAAACCACATAAATCCAATAAACAAAGTCCAGGTGATGATTCAAACCTTAATTTCACTCCACTGAAAATTTTTCTGAAATTGAACTATAACAACATGGTTTTAAGCAACCAGTATATACAGGGTGATCCAGAGCTTATGTCACACAAGAATATGTAGATAAAGGGTAATAAAACAAACATTTTTTATTAACCAATGCAAGTCCTATCTCACACAGATATAGTGCTACAAATGCTTCAGTTGCAGCAACCATTCATCTTAGGATCAGTGACTTCACTCTCTGATGACTGAGCTTTCACTGAAAAACAACAAACAATGACGTTTGACAATGTGTGCATTAAGCGCCCAACACACGTACAATTTAACTGACGATATTGAACACACACATACAGTCCGTGTTAAGATCGTAGACTGCAGGCAGGGCGTAAATGTCGAGGTATGAGCAGCTGAGGTGATGATCTCATGTGTGATTGGTTCAGAGTCCATGATCTCACGGTGTTTGGTCTCAAGGCAAAGCAACCACACTTTCAGTTTGAATGCCCTGAAAGTGTGTGGGGCCCTTTACAGAACTGCTTCAAACTAAGATCCCCTGTCTTGTACACAACACTGGCATTGCTGAAGCAGTGATTGCTATTCAAATAGGCCCGTTGGAGTACGTATGGTGTTATAGGCATCCAAAATCTGTGGAAGAACAACATCGACATGCTTTACAGGTGTGGCATACACTAGGGTCTTTAGATGTCCATTTTTCAATGTTGAATCAGCTTTCAATGAACCTAAAAACAACAGACAATGGCAAACAGTCAAAACACTGAAACAAGTGTAGAGTGCGAGACAGGACACACATTGTTTAATAGAAACTGTTTGTTTTAGTACAGTCTATCTACCATATAGGTCATTTCATACCAAATCAACCATTTAAAAATAATTTTGAACCTGTAGGTCTTGGATTTTGGTAAATTTTTTGGTTGTTTGTTCCATGGATTAATATAAAGAAAAATACAAAATTTTAGATTTTTCGGACTTATGGTTTTTGAGTTATAAGTTTTTAAATTTTTAAAAAGGACGAAAAACAACGTGTTTTTGGCTATTTCTCAAAACTATTGGAGCTAGAAAGCTGGAACAGGTGGTATCTTTTTCAGTTTTTAATGCTCTTTCTTTTGATATACAACATGACCATATTCTTAAAATACAATATTTTTCCAAAAAAAAACTAAAAATTCTTTTTTGAATTTAGAAAAAACACCTCTTTTGATTTTTATTAAAAAATTTTATGTTATTCTAACATGTGCTGGCTCAAGGTGTGCCAAATTTCAAAGTGGAAAAGTAATGGGTTTACGAGATAAAAAATTTTGACCCGATGACCATGGCACATGTCTCGAGTGAAGTGTGTTGATAGGCACGTTCATCACATGTGATTAAGAAGTGGAAGACAAAACGACAGAGAAAAGATGGAAATGATCTAGTCACAACAGTAATAATGATGAAAAAGAGAATGATCTTTGGACAATTCGGAGGCTATTTAGAGTGAGGAGAGATATTATAACTTTTACCAGCAATTATTTGGACTGATTAGAAAGGCCATGTTACTTGGGAAATCCAAACACAAGCTTCAATTTTATTTGAAGCTTGGATGATTTTTTCATTAAGTTTATGGGTGTGTAACTTCTAGGTTATTCCGTACCCCGTCACATGACAAATCTTTTACAAATTCCGGGACAAACATCCATTCACCATAGCGAGAGTTGAACAGAGGTGCAATGGATTTGAGAACTGGATTCGAGAACCCCATTGCTCTCAGCTACCAGGCCAGCATTTTTTGAACTTGGCTCATTCTTAGTTAAATCAGCATCTCAGAAGTATTGGGCACTGATACAGCTAAAAGTATTGTAAGAGAAAAATGCTACTGTAGGATGTCATCAAGTTGCCTTAACAAGCATAATGAGTAAGACCTATCCCAATTTTGGAACTGAAAACAGAATTAGAGACTTAATTTAAACCTTTTGTTAGTCATGGATGTATAGAATGCCACTGGATTGCCGACTCTACCGGCATTGACGTTCAAAAAAATTCCGAGCACAGGCGGATCAAGCGGGTAGCGGACCTGGTGGTCGCCAGGGGCCGCAACCCTGGAGGAGAATAATTTAAGAAGTTAAAAATTTAAGAATATGAAAGGAAATATATACAGAACTGGACACTAACAATAAAATAGAAGGCAAGAAACACACTTTTCTACAAAAAGATTAAGAAAGCTTTACTTATTGTAGATAAATTATTTTTTTTTTTCGTAATTTTATTATTAATTAATTTATTATTAATTAAAAACATAATAAAATTTATCGTTGTATTTCGAAAGAGCAATGGATGCTCACAAAAAACAATACATCAAAATTAAAATAAAAGTAGAACAAATTTATAATTAAGGTAATATAATTATTATATAAATACACAAGATAAAACATTATAAAGTAATAAAAATCATTTATATACCATATTGGCCTGATTATAAGCCACACTTTTTTCCCCAATCATTGAAGGTTTAAAACTCAAGGTGTGGCTTACAATAGAGTCCTTCAAATGTTGGCCACTAATTTGACATAAAATAAAGAGTAATTCTCATTTGCCATTGGAATTCCCCCACAAGTTTACAGCATAATGAGATATGCTCGGGGCAGCTTATAATCAAGCCAATATGATATACAGTCAGGGCTTGAAATTCAGGGCAGGATGGCGGGATTCTCGCCCAAGAAAACTTTCAGGAGGAGAGTTTCCCCGCCCGTGAAATTTAATCATATTAAATGTTATGGTTTTATTAAGATTTAAAGATAATGTTATTTTTTTTCTTTATATCTTACAATATAAGTTTTGGATACGAATCTTTTCCGTCCATAAATCATTAGATTATGGGTTTAATTTGTTGTCAGTCATTATTGGTGAATTTTTTCATGGAGATTTAACTTTTGAACCAATGAAATTTCGCTAGTTCCAATCGTCACCGTTGCAGTATCGTCAAGAGAAAAATAGGAATTTATTGTGTAGCTCATATGTTAGCATTGTGTTTAGATGATACTTCAAAATCGTGTCCAGAGATTGCTGAATATCAAGACACTTTAAAATCCATTTTTATATACTTTAGTGGCATTTAATTTTGTATAACGTAACGGATTATATAGATGAAGGCAGGAATAAAAGTCGAAACTTGTTGGTTATCTATTTTTTACCAAACATGCTGTACAGCAAGATCACAATCCGTTATGTTAATAGCTACGGTGCAGAAGAACCTCACATCTATGACTATTTAATTTTTAGTTTATTGAAATATAAGAATTTATTACAATTATCTTATGACTGAGTTGTTGGTATTTTATTATTTTTAACACATTTATAATTTATGTACAAAACTTAAATTAAAATATTTTGAAAAATCACTTGTATAACCTATAACTTATTGTCTCCCTCCCAAACAGTTCAACTCCCCTCCATTTACAAATATAGGAGGGGAGGATCCCCTCCATGAAAAATTTGAATTTCAAGCCCTGACAGTATAATTACTTTTATAGACATATTAGCAAAAATAAAAATATCAAAAAATATTAAATGCAGGGTTAGGAAGAAATAGGTTTCCCACTTCAGAGGGTTGTACAATGCGTTCTATTGGTCCAAATGAGATAAAATTTGAACTACAGATAATTCAAATGTACTTGACATTTATTAAATAAAAAATTTAGTACAAAAATCTGCCGATAGGTGGCACTGTAATACACATAAACACATTTCATATGCTTTATCAATGTGAAAGCAAAAGAAAGAAAGTATTGGTTGGGACACAAAATGGGAACTAATGGGAAGCCTGGAAATATATTAGAAGGCGTGCTGGCATATAACAAGAAAGAGGACAAATGATGAGAGGGCAGCGAAAAAATATGATAGGATAAAACATACAGTGGCGGCCAAAATAGTTCGAACGATAGCATAAATTGTATTTGAAAAGTTATAACAGGAAATGTTTTATATAAAAGGTGTCCTAAAATATTCATCAATTAGAATCCTTTGTTTTTTAAAAACTGAAAAAAAAATAATTCCAAAAATTGAACATTTAGCACGTAAAATTCAACTTTTTCGTATCCCCCTACAATTATACGTGGACAAAGTGGTTGGAACCGTCACTAATTTACATTTCTTATTGCTTCTGGGGTATTTAAAGATCTGCAAATCATTAGTAATCCATTCCAACAGCCCAAAACAACAAATCAGGATGGGCAAAAATTGTCATTTACCATATAATGTGCGTCAGGGCATTCTCAAACTGCACCGTGAAGGACAATAGTTTTCACAGATTTCAAGCACTTTCTCTGTCAGCAAGAGCACGTGTTCCCGCATTGTGAAGAGATTCCGTCAGACTGGCACAGTGAAAACCAAAAAAAAGCACTGGTCGCCCACGGAAGACATCAGCCCGACTGGACAGGAAGATAAGACGCCTGAGTTCGAGTGATCCATTCCGCACTGCCCGGGACATTCACCGTGATCTTGCGAATGAGAACAGCACCAATGTCAGTGTCTGCACTGTTCGAAGGCGTCTGAATGATTATGGCTTATTTGGTCGACGTGCTGCTCAAAAACTATTTGTTTCATTGAAAGAACCGTCGTGCTTGCGTTGCGTTCGCAAAGAAGTACCTGAACCTTACACCATCACAGTGGTCTATCATCTTATGGAGTGATGAATCTAAATTCATGAGGTTTGGGTCAGATGGTACGAACTACGTAAGACAACCAAATGGTCAAAGGTTTAACCCTAAGTTCTGGGTTCCCACTGTCAAAGGAGTGGTGGATCAGTGATGGTATGGGCATGTTTTTCCAGTCGAGGAGTCGGCCCTATTCACCACATCAATGGAATAATGGATCGCTTCGTGTACAGAAACATCCTTAACGACGTCATGCTGCCCTATGCTGATGATAATTTGCCGCTTAAATGTATTTTCCAGCAGGATAATAATCCAAAACACACTGCACGTGTAGTCACGAAATGGTTCGACTCCCACTTCATCAAGAAATTGGACTGGCCACCCAAATGTAAATACGATTGAGAACCTGTAGAATGACGTTGATAAATACATTAGAGCCAAAAAACCCAACAATAACATGTAGTTAATTGCAACAATCGAAGCAGCATGGAACTCCATTTCATTACAACGATGCCAGGCTCTAATACAGTCTATGCCGCGTAGATGTGCTGCTGTTATACGGTCGAAAGGCTATCCCACGAAATACTGATGATTCTGAAATAAATAACTGTACTTTAACAACAAATATGTTGCAATATTTTTGTTTTTGGGAGGTATTCCAACAATTTTGTCCCCTGACAAACCCGCAAACATTTCTAATTGTCTTTATTTCCTTCGAATTTTGCATTATCATTTTGTTTTCTCAGTTTCGTTCAAGATATTGTACTAAAAACATCTTCAGACATGAATAAAATAAGTGCTATCTGCGAAATATCTTTTAGTTTCTATGGTGTGAAGGAAATATGTAATAAAGTTCCAACTATTTTGGCTGCCACTGTACATTATACAGAATCAAAATGACAGAAATCGTGAAAATAATTAGGAATGATACAGTCGAACACGCATCTAAGAGCTCCGGATCAAATGCAACTCTTCAAGGGAGCTTCCACAAGCATGTTCGACTGCAACCAAAAATACAAGGCCAGACATAAAAATGAGCATGAAAGAAGAAAATTATGAAAGAATATAAAAAAACATTGAATAAGGAGGAATTATTTGAGAAAGCTGTTAATTAAAAAAAAAAAAAAGGAGAAAGACACAAATGTGGAAAATCTGATAAGAGAGATAGGCAAGGAGGATAGGGAAAGAAGAATTATAGAAAGGGAAAGACAAGGGCCCAGAAAGGCCTGCGACAAATTAGGGAATAGCTGGAATGGGAGGAAATATGGTAAGGGTAATGAAGGAATGGTGCCTTTGCTAAGGTTAATGCCACTGGCGATTAGGGAATTGAATTTCCAAAAAAGAAAAGACTTGAATTGCTTTCTTTCTTCTTTTTTTATTGAAGTTGTTGCAAAGAATATAGAGGCTGACGTCTTGTAAAGGGTGGACAGGGGAATTGTTTAGTGACAGAGGTGTCAGCATTGCTAAGGATGTCGAACTTATCTCTGGCAAATCTGGTACGTATGGTATACCCGATTCTCCGACATTCTGCTTCAGATACACCAATTTGCAATGCAAGAGATATATAAGATTGTTAGAAGTGGAGTGAAAAAATCAAGCAACACTCTGTTCCATTAGGAAGTTATAATCAGGAAATTAGAAAGCCTGAAGAACATTACATTTTATAAGAGAGTGGTCTTCGACATAAGCATGTAAATTGCGTGTCCTCGAAATTTACATTATTGATATTAATGAATGTTTGCATATGGCGAACGCCAGGGAAGAATGGCTTGAGTGCATCGTTCAAGGTGGAGTTATTGTGTGGAGGCGTTTTTCATGGAATGGCTTGAAACCCTTGCATATGATTGAAGCCTAGAAGGGCATTCTGGACAAACAGATATCATCTACAAATGCTTGGAGCTTCATTGCAATGGTAGCGAGAAGACAGGGCTAATAAAGACTGCAAATAAGGCCATGCTAATCGAGGAGCCCTGTGAATGAGGTTTTACGATTACCAGAGGCTCCCATCCAGCTTAATCCACCATCTGATTCAGAGCCAAACTGATACAACTAACCAATGATTCATGAGGAAAGATGACCGATCAACAAGGCTTAAATGGTTTTGAAAATCTCCTTGATTAACTACCGATAAAATGTGATAGTTATTTTCATGTTTTCATGTTTTTAATGTTCCAAATCTTTTTACAATTTTTATGCCACTTTTTTTGGTATTAAAACTTATGGATACTCCCATTTCTTACATGACTTTTTCTCCAGTGAATCAGCAATCTAGTAGTATTCTATACATCCATGGTCAGTCCATATTTTTTTAATCTTACATGTATGCAATTTTGCTGCGTGGGGCTTTATTTTAATTAATCTCAGATATATTAATCTAGTTTTGTTGGGTTTTAATTTTATTGCTCAAAATAAAAAAAAAAAAAAGAATCTACAATGCTGATTAAACCGTAGAAAAACTTTCAAGATCTCTCAGACTGAGCATTTCCAATTATTTTTCCTATGACAAGTGTGTTAGGACACACAAACAATCAACCAATCATATACCGTTTCTTTAAACTTACAGGCAAATGAATAGGTTTCAAAATGTCTTCGAAACTAAGCGCGAAGGCTTGAAAATATTACGTACACAAAATTTAGTGCTATTTCGCAAAAAAAAAAAATAAATAAAAAAATTATTAAAGGAAAACTATTTCTAAATGCCATGGTTTTACTTATAGATATAATAATAGTTTACCTCGAAGGTTGTTCGAGAAATATTAAACGCCGATTTGAAAAGATCATCGTAAAATTCGGGAATACTTATAGAACCGAGGTCAGTGGGTTCTTCTTCTCGTCTTTTACGAACACGGCGACGTCCTCCCATAGTCAAAATTAACAGTGTGATCAACATTTCATCTTCTTCTTCTTCCGCTCGCATCATATCCAGCATTCTTTGCATTGCAGTAATCATTAATGAAATTATACGATCTCTTCTGTATTTCTTTTGTCTAGATGTTCGAGACATTAGTCTATCTAACCTCCTAAGTATGTCCATTTTTTGATCGGCCATTTTATCTCTGCAGTTTATTGGCATCGGGCTGTCAACGGTGCAAGTTCGTGACGTCATCAGTAGTTGACGTCAACCGACTAAGGGGCCGTCCATAAATTACGTAACGCAAAAGAGCAACACCACATAAATCGTATTGTTTTAACTCCCCTGCTCCAACACAACCACTGCTCTTGCCGACCTCGATGACGTAACGCTACGCTCGAACCCCACCCGGAATGATTTTCAAAAACCGATCAAGAACAGATGAAGGTAGGAGCTTTAGCAAAAAAGCACTTAAAAGAATGCACGCTTGGTCTGTACGTTTATCCGGCCGTCCGCCGTCTGCACGATAACTTTAAAACGGATTAACTTTTTTGAATTCTGTTTTCTAAGTATAATGTTTGTGTGTTTGTCCTGTTTTAAAATGCAACTTGGAAGCAAGTTATAAAGTTTGAAATTTAACACACAGTTGTGTAATACTACCATAATAATGGAAAAATTACAAAACTGGAGTTACGGGTCTCAAAAACCTAGAAATTAATAACCTGAATTAGATTTGGTTTATGCTTGTTTCCTTGCAAGTGCGAACAATCAACCGGTCGTGTTTGCGTCAGCAATCGGTTGGTCGCGTTTGTATGTTGCGACAACAATGGTTGATGAAATTAATGCTTGCGTAGCCGACGAAAAGGACAGGCCCACGGCCTCCTAGAAATTACCAGGCCTGAATATAGCTACTATATTAAACCGAGCTGACTCAATCGCCATTACAGAGCCCACTTGTAATAGTATTGCACATTGATATAGAGGAAGAAGATATAGTTCTTCTCTATATCTATGGTATTGCATGCTAGGAGAGCAAGGATTTTTATCTTGCTGATTAAAATCTTTGCGAAAATGGGTAAATTGGAAGAAATGGAAAGGTCAGAGCCAGATCAGTTTATCCAAGTGCGATGGAAGGCTATTATTACCAATATTTCGAAGACATATTTATATGTTGAAAGAGCACAATGTTGCCTCTTCTCATCAAGAGAGGGCTAGAAAGGGGTGATAGAACTGCGTTCTATATATAAGTAAAGAATGATCTAAAGAGAATTATTTCTCGCGCCAGACCTCAGATGTTTAAATAATTGATGAAAATAGGAAAGAAAATTCCACAGCCTGGGTTCGAACCAGGAACCTTCTGGCACAACCCGCAGCCGACGAGAAACAATCAGTAATTGTTTCCATCTTGGATTTTAACAATCAGTGATTTTTCGTTTGTTGGAAACAATGAAGATTGAATTGTTGTTCAGACCAATGACGTATATTAAAGATAGACTCCGAATCCTATTGTTGTAACTTGAAGCAAATTGGGAAGCTCCATGCCCAGAACTGTCATGGCCGAAAGTGAGTGAAGATGATGCAAAACACATGCTAAACACGAGAGTAGCTGATTAATAATTCTTTCACACGCCGATCACGGAGTGATAAGTTTATCTTTTCGTTTACTTTGTATTTGAAATATTTTATTATATTTTATAAACAATTTTTCGATCATGGTTTCAATTTCAATTTCGTTTCGATTGTCTTTCAGTTACGTATTTTCATTTTAGTTACGTATTTTTGATTTATTTTTGTGGAAAATGATTCCTGATCCTTTTTCTTGTCTGTTTGTACAGTTATACGCAGTTTAACTTTGAGGGATAGTTTTAAATTAATTATTCCTCAGGCCCAAAATTTTCAAAAACAAAGCAGCCAGACAGCTAATTACTCCACGGCTCACTCCTGCCCAGAACTGTCATGGCTCAATTTGCTTCACTTTTTGCCGCTGTTAACAATAGGATTCGGAGTCTATCTTTAATATACGTCATTGGTTCAGACTACTATGGTCATGTATGTTTTGAGTGCCCAGGCCTGTCTTTTTCGTTGGCTACGAGCACCACCCGAGGCCAATCAACACCACCTAAAGACAAGGCCTGAGCGCGAAAATTTCATACATTGTTACATCATCATAAAAAGTCATCTATAATCGCATTTCTACCAATGATAAGCCCTAAATCTGGTCGACTAATGATAATGTAACAATGTATGACTTTTCCGTTATCAGGCCTTCTGTCTAAGAGGTGTTGCTTGGACCAACGAGATAACAATATTTCACCACCAGTTAGTTCGACGTAACAATGCTCGAGCACCACCAATTCGGCCTAACAATGTTTTACTTTTCCATGTTCAGGCCTAATAGTTTCTCGAAGGCCGTGACAGGTCCCGGCACTGGAAAGTCACCTAACCATCATTTTCGTCGGCTACGATGCTTACCTTAATGATTCACGTTTTAAGGGGGTTAACTATAAAATCACTATTATTTCTTTTTTATTTAAATCTTTGGAGAGATATAAGAAATTATTCTTAAACAAATAGGAGAATACAATTTCTAAGGCGTGCAGCAGTAGTCCAGTCAAATAGTGGTTTTTCCGTAACAAAATTGCGGTTTTATATGTTTTTTTGGGTTGCTAAGTCCGAATTTCAAGTTTGCTGCCTTGTAGGAGGTCGGCTTCACAATGAAAAACGCAAAAAACCTCAAAATTTTCGCACTTTTTCAGTTTTTCGCTTATATCGCGAAAACTAAGCGTTTTTCGAAGATGATTACTCTATACAAAGTTAAAGTAGACAAAATTTCCTACAAAGTCGAGCTAGACAACTTCGATTTTCTGACGAGCGGTATCGGCGCTTGAGCGCACTGAACAACAGCGATTTTTTGACACTTCTGCGAAAACGTCAAAAACGCCCACTCCCACCCCCTACAACTCGAAAAATATACATGTAATCAATAAAAATCCTTATACTACATGAAAATACATGAAATTTTCTACAAGAGACGTCTCTAAACATTCAATTTTCTCATAAGGGGGGAGGGAGCAAAACGAAAATTACGCAGGCCTCGAAGTCCTCCTATTTTTCCTATATTTCCTATATTATGAAGAAATCGTTCAAAAATGTCCTATACATCTCCTATATTTTAATAAATAGTCTAACTGCTACTGCATTAGAAACATTATCAATATGTCTGTTCATCCAAAACGCAATCGACGGAAAAACTGCAGCGGAAAAAAACTGAAACTACCTTGAATTTGAATCGCTAATTTTCAAAAGGACCGCCCTTTTATTGTGGACACTGCCTTTAAGGGCGTATGTCCACATGCATAAATATTCATGATTAGCACCGGAAGTATTGTGTGTAATTGAATTATTCAGTGGCGGCAGCTAGGTGGCGATCCCAGCATTCTGTAAATGCCGTGCATCTGTGTGAGAAATGGTTTGCTAAGTAGAGGTTAAACCTAAACGTTGATAAATGCAAAGCCATGTTCGTTGCAGAAAAGTCGATGGAAAATTGAAAAAAAAAAAAGCAAATTATATAGTATACACTACATGATCAAAGGAGTTGGGACACCTGTTGCTCTACCGTAAAGCCGCAAAAAGCTTCAATCAGTAGTGTGTGGGACCACCCCGAGCTGCTATCACTGCATCCACTCTACACGGCGTACTGTCCACAGGTTTACGATATGTGTCCACAGGTATTGACCTATATTGCTCGAGGAGTGTCGTGGTCAGTTCCTGGACAGATGTAGGACGCACGGTGACCAGATTGGGCGATAAACCACAAATTGGGCGTTTTTTAATGGCCATTTGCCCTAAAATTTGATTTGTGCGCTTTGCGTTTTTTTTTTGCGAATCAATCAAAAACATGCGACTTTTGGGCGAATCATAATGAATTTGGGCTATTTGTGCGTTTTTTGTTCAGATGGCGCTTCGGTAGCAGTATCAGTCATGAGATAAGTCTAAAACTCATACGTCATACAGGCTGACGCGTAGCCAATGAGATAGACAGGCCCCGGCGCGGAAAAGTCACCTTACCATACTAGTCCGAGTAACAATGTAACCCTCATTGTTTTCATCTTGGATTTTAACAATTGATATTTTTTCGTTTGTTGGAAAGAATGAACGTTGGATTGTTGGCCGGACTACTATGATCAGGTGACTTTTTCGCGCCGGGGCCTGTTTTTCTCGTTGGCTACGGGCTGACGTCATATTATATTATCCAAGTCCATATTTTATAAAAATATTACTGTTATATTGTCATATGCCGCCAATATGTGATCAAACAAAACAAACTACCATACATTATATATAGGTGATCATGATCATGAATAGTTTATAGTATAGTTAGTTTAGCACCGTACTCGTACTGCACCACACGATAGATAACCACAAGCAAAACAGACGATATTGACAGAAGCAATATTTAAAAATGGGAAAAAGGACAAAATATCCAAAAAAGTATCAGAAAGACTGGGAAAATGAAAAGGAGTTCAAAGGTAAGATAAAATAATATGGAACTTAATTAATGCTACAGTAGAAAGGATATTTTCTGTAATGACATGTGTTAAAACAAGACTAAAAAATCGTATGAGTCTCACTTCACTTGAGTCTATAATGATTATTAAGATTCATAACACTGTGATAAAAAATGTTGTAATGAATTTATTCCTTCACAAACTATGTTATCCCGTTTTGACTCAACAATATATGCAAGTAAAAACAACAAAGATCAAGAAGACGGTAAAGAAAATGAATTTTTTACTGTTGTTGAAATATTTGAAGAAATTGGATTATAAGTTTAAAAAATTTTTTAATTTTTTGTTTTAATTAATTTTAATTTTTTTTAATTTCTTTTAATTTTTCAATTTTTTAAGAGAAACGTTGTATTTATTTTTGGGCGATAATTTTGGGCGTTTTACAAATATTTTGGGCGCTTTTGGGCGTAATTTTTGCCAAACGAGGGCGCTTTTTAACAAGAGGTATCTGGTCACATCGTGGATCTCACACGTCGTTCCAATTCGTCCCAAAGATGTTCGATGGCGTTGAGATCAGGACTCTGAGCGGACCAATCTAGTTCTTCAACCCGCATCTCGTCAAACCAGTCGGATATGGATCTTGCTTTGTGGCAAGGCGCATTGTCGTGCTGGAAGAGGAACGGCCCGACACCGAAGTGTTCCCACAGCGCTGGAAGTGCCCCGTTATCCAGAATGGTCCACTAGCCATCAGCATTGAGGTTTCCGTCCACCTTGATGAGCGGGCCCAGTCCAGTCCAGGAGAAACACCCTAGGTGTTCACAGGGGTGTCCCAACTCCTTTGATCATGTAGTGTATACCTGTATATACAATAAACAAAAATGGGGCTTGCATTAATTATTATAAACAGGCCTATAATGCATCAAAATAATATCCTATATTTTTTTATATTAGCTCCTATATTTTTTTTATTTCCTCACTTCGAGGCCTGATTACGAAAAATGCCTTCTGCAGCCTGCAGCCAAAAAACCTCTCCCACCTCTCTATCCATGCTATATTTTCGAAGTACTATGCTTAAAACAGGTTGTTTTTTAATGAATTGATGGCAAAGAATGTTTAATTAAAACATTAACAAATTTTATTTACTACATATTAGGTACATTACACTGAATATAAAGCTGAATATGAAATCTGTATGTAGTAATGTACATGTGTCATGTAATGAGTGAAAGTCGAACCCAGGATTGGGTTATCACTTCGAGTAGGTTCTCCATCTGGAAAAGAAAGAAGGTATTTAGTGTTAGAACATGATTAAAAAAGAGAGATAAGTTGTATAGTGAAGTATCGATGTATGAAGAAATACCTGATGTGCGCAGTTATTTTAGTTGTCCCTGTTTGGTTGTTGGTGGCCCAGGCAATGCTTCTTGGGCACTAGAAGATCCAGGTGAAGGGTCTTGGGCAATGGAAGCTCCGGGTAAAGGGTCAGTGGCCGTGGAAGGTCCAGGCTGAACAGTGAGTTGTTGCTTTTCTTCAACTGAAAAAAATTGTAATAGAATGATTAATGTTATGATAGAGAAAACTGATTAGCAAAGATACATAATGCTGCAAAGTATTACATGAATTAATACTTTCTGTCGCCTCAGCTGCTTCAGACAGTGGTACTGCAAAGAGCTCGTCCAAGTCGTCTTCCTCTTCTGCATCCAAATTGTCGTCGATGTTGGAGCATGACCCTTCACATTGTTGGCACAGTTTCGTGCAGAACAGTCCTGCTCGCTTACACCCACACAGACTTTGACAATCTTTCTTCCATTTGCAAGATATAAGCAGAAAAAGCCTCTCGAGAGCCGGATGTGTTAGTGTCGTAATGGGAACCAACCCATTTTCTGTCACTTCCATCCCCACTGCTCTGGATCCAAGTACTTGTAGTTTCCGATCCACTGCTGCACCTGATGGTAAACTCTGAAGGCGTGTTGTTGAGCTGCAGCTTCACTGGGAAGTATGGAAGCCGTGTTTACTAATGCCTTGTAGGCTGATGTCACATATTGCTTATACCTCAGCTTGTTCAGAATTGTGGTTTGGTGGTTATCACCATAAAGGGCAATCGGAAATTTCTCACCAGCAGCTGTTATTTCCTTTGGATGGGCTGAAAGATCAGTGACTTTAGTAATGTAAGAATCGAGATCCGGATTTTTGGAGAGGATCTTAAAAAATTTAACCTTGCGTTGGTTGAATAACGCGTACGTAGAGTCGCAACCACTCATTGCACGTGGTTGGCGACACTCTTCCCCACTGCACTTCCCGGCTGGTAGAGTAGCCTCGCCCTGGCTTGAGTGAGTATGGAGATCCATCATTATGACCAGAAGGTCAACATCATCTCCCACAATTGCGACACTCTTGTGAGCCGAAGCCAGGGATTCTGTCATTCGCATTGTCAGTGTGTCTGCATCAGCAGCTGCCTGCTTGGAGGCGATTCCACTTTCATTGCGATTTTGTCATAAGCATGGCGATCAGTCTATCCTGTTTTTTCGCATTCGATAGAAAATTTACTTGTGAAACTGTTGGTGTCATGGTGCTGCTAAATTGTTTCTCCACGGACTGCTTTTTGGTCGACCTCCTCAAGCGCTCCAAGGACTTTCGTGAAATGGAAAACAGTGATAGTGTGACATTTAGGAGTGCATTACAAAGATTTACTTGTACATTCTAATTTGATCTATTTCAATTATTTCATTATAAGGTTTCATTTAGATACAGACATCCGTGAATACAAGAATTTCTACAAGCTAAGTTAATAAATCCTAGTTTGAAGTGGACGTATGATGTAGGATTTTGCAACATTGCCTAATTCGTATTTTTTTTTTTGTTTTATTTATTTATTTATTTATTTTTTGTATAGTATTTCTGTTTTTCATGTACTTTTCCAATGTAATGATATAAATTAGAAAATTACACATCCAAGTGTTTTTCATGTACGAGGGGAAATCAAAAAGTAAGTTGCACTAACTCGCCGCAGGAGCGCGCTGTGTGTCGCAATCTTGGGCAAAGCGGAGAAAGGGACATTAACTGCGCAGACGTCGGATAGGACAGTTGCTGTGGTTTCCCGTCGTGTTTTGTGTGACCAGCGGGCTAAAAGCAATGGCGCGTCAACTGGATGTCCACTCCAAACTTGAGGTGCGAGCAGCAATCCGATTTCTATGGGCCAAACGGGTGAATTGCACGGACATTCATCGTGAAATTGAGCGCCGGTGTGATTTTGTTGCACGATAACGCAACACCTCACAAGGCCTGCCAAACGTGCGAACTGCTGCAGCGATTCAAGTGGGAGGTTTGGCAACATCCTCCATACAGTCCCGACTTAGCGCCATGCGACTTTCATCTTTTTGGTAAGCTCAAAACGGAACTCAGTGGACAACGATTTCGAAACGATGAGGAGGTGAAAGCGGCTGTCACCGTGTGGTTACAAAACGCTGGAGGAGATTTCTATGCATCCGGAATCGAAAAGTTGGTTGATCGTTTGGATAAATGTTTAGGGTCTCTTGGGGACTATGTGGAAAAGTGAACCTACGTTGTATGCTGCTATAGCCGTGTTGCTTTTGTATAGGTGGTGTAATAAATGGCCATACCGTGGAAGTGCAACTTACTTTTTGATCTCCCCTCGTATGTGGGTAATCTGGATTTTCAAAGAAAATGGCTTTTAAAAGATATATAACCCTGTCACTTTCGAAGATGTTGAAGGGCTGATGAGAATATCTTTTGAAACTATTTAGATCATTTGTGTAGGAAAACGATAAGGTATGCTTCACAAAAAAGAGTGTTACAATCACACTATCTTTTGAATAAATGTATAAGTAATTTGTTATATTGCTATTTTTGTATTATCATCCTTTACTATCTTTATTATTATTATCTCCGTGTTTCACGGATTTTTTAACATCCCGGATAAAAAAAAGGTAAATAACGGAGTAAATACTCAAGTTACTTCCCTACTATGGAATCAATTACTTATGTTAAGGAATTCACGGGTAATAGAACAAGTACTTAAAATCACTGATTTTTGAAGACTCATGATTAATTTTGAGTCAAGACCCAAAATATCAATACTGGTTGAAAGTTTCTTGGGAATTAATCCTGTAGCAGAGAGAATTATAGGGACGATTTTGACAGAGGACTGATGCCACATCTGTCGAATCTCTTCTGAGAGTGGTAGATATTTCTGAATTTTCTCATTATACTTTTTTCCATATTATGAGAGTTGGGAATGGCTATTTCAATAAGGTAAGTAGTTTTGTTTGTTTTGTTTTGTTATTATTATTATTATTATTATTATTATTATTATTATTATTATTATTATTATTACATTTATAGCATTCCAAAGGAATAAATAAAAGTTAAAGAAAATCAATTTAGCATAGCTACAAGAAATATTTGCATCAGAAATACTTACGGAAGATAACATGTTGTAACAGATGGTCCATGAAAGATAAAAAAGGGTATTAGGACATCAGCCAGTTTTGTTCCAATATACGATAAGGATATCTTTTCAACAAGCTAAGAAAGAGGCTTATACCGCACACGAATTAGGTCCAATAAATGGTCGACAATCGACAATCGAACAGTGAAGTGTACATTCGTTAGGATGGGACGAAAGCAGCGCTTTCACAAAGCTCATCTAACCAGAATAAACACCAAATGAAATACACTGAGGTAGTCAAGAAGCCTAACCAACCCAAGCGGTCTTCCATATTATACAAAAAAGAAAATAAGATTGACGATTGTCAGAAACAAAAAAAAACAAAAACAAACGAAATAAAAAATAAAAAATACAAGGAAAAAATAAGATTATCACATCTTCCAGTAGTCTGGGAAAGAGACGTTGCTAATATCTTCAAAATTGATGTCAAGAACGTGCCTCGGTTTACGATACTTCGTATGCCAGTTTATATTCATTGAGTTCTCCAGTATCCCTTTCACAAGCTTATTGTCGTGAGTCTTCATCTTCTGTATCATAATCAAAAGGAGATCCTGTATAAACTTACCGATATGGGCCGTGTTTAAATCGAGGTGGATGGATTGGTTTTTCACCGTCCTTCTGTCCAGCTGGGCAATGGTCCTCAGGGTAACATTCTGGAATGACTGTAGTTCACTCCATCTGGTTTTACAGATAGTCGCCCACGCAGGCATGCCATAGACGAGTATGGTCCGGATAATCGTTTTGTACAGAAGTAGCTTGTTGTCAATACTGAGGGCGCTGTTGCGACCCATAACAGCTATGATACTGTACTTAGCCCTCTTCGCTTTGTTCAGAGCATAGGACATATGCCGGTTCCATGAGAGTCTTGAGTCAATGATAACTCCCAGGTACTTGTAGTTGTCCACCCAGTCCAGTTTCTTATTGAACAGAACAAGAGAATCTGGGGGATGCTTGAGCTTCCTATTGAGGTACAAAGCCTTGCACTTTCCGACGTTAAGGTTCAACTTCCAGCAGTTAAACCAGTCTTCGAACTGCTTCAAGGCGCACTGCAGCCGAGTGATAACGTGAGCCGGCTGGTGTGCCCATGTCATAATGGCAGTGTCATCCGCATAAAAATACAGATTACATTTATCAGGTTTTGGGAAATCATGTACAAAGTAATTAAATAGCATAGGCCCGAGGACAGAACCCTGAGGGACACCGGCCTTTACAACACGGGGTGTGGAAAGATTTTCTCCAACTTTGGCTTGATAGGATCTGCCGTCAAGAAAGGATTTCACCATCAAAATCAAATCGGCAGGGAACCCGTCTCTGATCATTTTGTAGACAAGGCCCTCATGCCACACTTGGTCAAAAGCCTTACTGACATCGAGAAATACCACCCCACAGTACCTGGATAGGTTCAGGGGGGTGCTCAGGTCTTCAACGCGCCTCCATATCTGCATCGGACAAGAGTGGGCAGCACGAAAGCCAAACTGCTCTTCCCGCAAAAGGTCATTTGCTAGACAGTGATCTCGGAATCTGACAAGGATCGTTCTCTCCAACACCTTGGACATCGAGGGTAGCAAGCTAACAGGTCGGTAGCTCGCGGGAATTGCAGGATTTTGCCCCTGCTTTGGGATACTCAACACAATAGATTTCTTCCAAGCCACAGGGAAGTAAGAAAATTTCCAGCAGTCGCTAATGATATTGGTGAGAAATTCAATAAAGTTCTTTGGGAAATTCATAAGGGCGTTATTACTCACCTTGTCTTTTCCTGGAGCCTTCTTCTTTTTCAGTTTACTTATGATGTTGGCGATCTCTCCAGCCTCGATGTTGTACTTCGTAAAATGCTGCGGGACTTCATCAAAGTTGAAAATTCCTTCTTCCACACGCTGAGACATGATTTGGCTCTCGGGCTTATCGTTGGTAGGAGTAACAAACTGCATTTCCAGTGAATCTGCAATCACTTGGGCCTTGTCCTGATCAGTTTGCACATAGTTACCTTGTGGTGTACGGAGTGGAGGAAGCATAACATTCTTCTTCTTCTGCAAAGCTCTAACCATATTCCAAATGGAATTGTCGCGAGCCGACAAGCTTTTGAGTTTTTCATTCCATCTAGCGCCGCGAAGCTCTTTAATCTCCTCTTGAACTCTTCGCACTAACCTGTTGTACTTGGTTTTGAGCCAAGGTTCACGATAGCGTTGCCAAAGTCTACGGGTCCTGTTTCTTTCAGCAATTAGGCGTTGGATTCCAGGAGTGAGTTGGATTCGATGAGGAGGTTTATTCTCTGATGGATACTTACTAGCTTCTATGGCACTGTTAATACATCTGGTGATGTCTTCAACACGTTGATTGATGTCCTCTGTACAGTAAGCAACGTCGGGATGGCAGCCATATTCCTTAAGAATATCTTTGTAGAGCTTCCAGTCTTGATGATGTACGAGTTCCTCTCGGAAATTTATGTCAACATTGTCAAAGTTCAACGCCACAGGCTTGTGGTCAGAAGAAAGGTCATCAATCGTGAAGACATTGTACGGTTTGAAGAAACCCTTCAAGAGCGAGATGTCCAAAACGTCACTACTAGGGGAGTGGTCGCAGTAGTAGGTGTCCTCCACAGGTCCAGCAGCGATGATATCATCTCTACCTTGTATGTACCTATAGAGAATCATGCCGTTGTAATTCTGAGTTCTGGAGTTCCAGCTTGGATGCTTGGCATTTAGGTCACCAGCCAGGACGACTGGAATGTCACCACTGAAGAGTTCATCAAGCTCGCAAATGTCAAGATAATGTTTAGGTGAATTGTAGAGCGCTACGAACTTCACTTCACCACAGGAGACGTCATTGATAATGATGGAGGCTGATTCCATACCTGCATAAGACTTGGATACTAATTCTTGGTGTTGAATTCCCTTCCTAATGATGATCGCAGCGCCCCCAGATGCACATCTTGCAGCATTTGAAGCCATTCGATCCTTACGGTACACACAATAGCCAGGTAGCTTGAAGTCTTGGCTTGGTTTGAGGTGAGTTTCACAGAGGAAAGCCACGTCGATTTCTTGATTTATCAGAAAGTTGTGAAACTCGATACGCTTTCGGGGAATGCCCCTAGCGTTCCATATCACGCACCGAAGTTCACCTTTGTTGATTACATTATAACGTTGTGCAGCCATACTAAAATTAGTTGGTCGTAAGGAGCCCACTCAACTGTGGGTAACTTTTGCCTAGATTAGAAAACAGATTAAAGATACGTCCTAATTGTTTATACATACCTGGTAGGTCGTTGATGTTGAGGCCTTTATCTTCCGGCGTAGACACAGCGGCAGCATAGGATTTGCCTGCTGTCACTTTAGAACTAGACATCCTTTGAACCTGGGGGTACTTTGGACATTTCGTGTAGCTTGATGTGTGCTGTCCACCACATCTGAAGCACTTTGGGGGGTCTTGTCCTTTGATCTTGGGGCAATCTCTTGACTGGTGCCCCTCAGCACATTTATTACAACGAGCCCATGGATACGTGTCCGAAGCGCAGGCAGTTGTAACACTGTAGTGGCTTCTTGTTCCCTCGAAAGGCCTCCACTGAAACTGCCAGCGGCCCAATACGTGTTATGTTTTTCAATGACTGGTTGTGTTCGGTGTTCGGGAGTAGAACCAAAACCATTGGCATATCAATGGATCCTTTGGCTTTCCTCAATCGAATAACTTTTTCCGGGAAGTAGTTGGCTCTTTTTAGGTCTTCTTGGAATTCATCGAGGTCATACGTAACATCCACATTACGAATTACGTATTTCAAGACCTTCTCCGACTTCAGTTGATGATGCTGAATTTTTAAAATATTATCAGATTTAATGCCAGAGACTAACCTGTTGTGTGTTTCTTCATCTTCACATTTAACCTTGATGGTTTCAGCTCTGCCCGTATGAACGGCGATCTTTTCGACTGGAACATGCTTCTCGAGCTCAGTTAAAATCGTCTTAAACGGGACGCCATGAGTCCGCACGATAATTGGCGGTACATACCTCTTCGTGATCCTATGGT
>JAHWFO010016460.1:238571-255492 GCA_023313115.1 Rhysida immarginata
TCGAACCAGGAACCTTCTGCTCACCGTGCAGATGCGCCAGCCAATTGCGCCACTGCGGACATGGAATTATTCTTTAACGATTATTACGCCAGTAGGAAAGATAGTCCCAGCCTGCGAACTGGGTACTGCTCCAGCCAGCCCAAAGGGCATGTAGATAGTGTAATGCTTCCATGTCCGCAATGGCACAATTGGCTGGCGCATCTGCACGGTGAGCAGAAGGTTCCTGGTTCGATCCCAGGGTGTGGAATTTTCTTTCCTATTTTTCATCAATAATTTAAACGTCTGAGGTATGGCGTGTATAAAATCCTCATAGAACATCCAATTATTATTCTTAAACATGGAAAGGTGAGATCAGGAGGAATAGTGACCATTATCTAAATGCAAATGGAAGGTATCTGTTGGATCTCTGTTATTACAATGGACTTTCCATCACGAACACCTTCCAGCCTAAGGATGTTTATAAGTAGACCTGCAACAAGGATGCAGTGCATTGTAAATGATTGATTGAATTCGTCATCAAGTGAACTGACATATTCCAATCAGCATTGGATACTTATATGAGGAGAGGGGCAGAACTGTCAACTTATCGCCACCTTATTGTCTGCACTTTGTGGTTCTCTGATACTTGTCACAAGGTATAGATGGTCTTTGCATATGTTAGTCTTTGGAGGATAGAGCTGTGAGGAAGACCTTTGCACATAACATATCATTGAGGTTTAAAGAAATACCCAGTGATCATGGCAAATATTGAAATGGGGTAGCAGTTGTTTAAGATAGCTGTGATTAAGGAGATTAAATAAGGAAACCACCAAGCCATACAAGCAGAGTTTAATGATCCCAGCAGAGTGTAATGACCCAAATGACAGTTTTTGCCTCGACTGCATTGTGCTGTGGTCATAAGTCGTTAAGTGTGGTGTAGGATGGTGTGAAAAGGACTGCATGGTGGAACTGTACTTCCTATCTTTAAAAAGGACTGCAACAACTATCGAAGCATCTCTTATTCAAGCAGTTCTGGGAAAGTCTAAAAGTCTGGTGAGGAGAAGTCTGAAAATAGTCGATTCGAAACTATCGAGAAACTGTGTGGTTTCTGACCTAGCTGAAGCAAACGGATCACATCTTTGCTCTAAGGCAAATCTTGAGAAATCCTGGAAATACACTGCTCTAACCTAACCTAATATCTATGCTTGTTTTGTGGACCTCGAAAAAGCATATGACAGAGTTTCTTGGGAGGAGACCGTTGCAAGAGTACAGAGTGGATGAGCAATTACTGCTTACTATCATGTCTTTGTATGAAAGTTCTGGGATTGTGTCTGGATAAATGCCATGAAGTCAAGACCATTCATTGTGAATATTGATCTTTCCCAAGGGTGCAGACTTTGCCCCTATGTTCATTATCTTTATACACTTGAAAGGCAAGAGCAGCTGCGGTAATGAGTGCATTTGGATGGGTGACTGCCTAGAAGAGGGATTGTTCTTTGCTGATTATGGTCTAATATCTTTTTTTTTTTTCTAAAACAGAAAATCAAAATACAAGAAAAAAATATGACGACAGCAGGTAGGACATACAAGCACTAGTCAACTCAGAATTGCACTTCAAGGGAAACAGCTTAAACAGTCTACTGATAAGTCTCAAGCGATTAAATAGCTAATGGCAACGTCGGCACCACCACTTCTAAAAGCGGCTGATAGGTGCTGATAACCACAACACTTAAAGTTTCATGAAAAAAAAGCAGCTCAGCAAGTGTTTGCAGGGAGACCATCTGCTGTTGCAATCTGATTGGTTGGTGATTATGACGTCATCAGAAATCACAACAACTCCTTGGTTGTTTGCTATTGACGCATACTTATGGTGTTCATTCTATTCTTAACTCGAATGGAGTCGGCCAACGCGCAGGTTCAGACTGTGCTTATCTCTAATACTACGACTGTGCTGCATATGTGCTTTTGCCTTCCTAGAATTCATAAGACATGTGGTTGTTCTGACTGGTTGAGCCTCTGCCACTGATGCAGCTGCCCAAGTCCAAAATGCCGCAGTGCAATATACCATGCGGCAGTCCATTGCATGGTTCAAATAAAATGAGAAATGGTTTGAGGTGCAGCACTATAGGCGGATGCCACAGGCATGCCCAGAACCATATGTTGCAAGGCATTTGTAAAATCTGCTTTACAAGGAGACTCCCGATTGCGATAAAAAAATTTACACAAGTAGCTTTCATTCATGCAAAGCCATTCAGTGCACTTCTCAAAATGTTCTGAGAAGAAATTCATAAAGTTTATTATCAATAACTACTCTTTATAAATGCCTGAATTGTAGGGTAGGAGTCTATTAAAGTGTCATGTCCAGCAGTATAGTTTAGGGATATTATTTTGCAGGCATGGGTCAAATCCCTTCATCATCAAATTATTTTTTTCTTAATTGTTTTAACATGTGTGGTAATGTTTAATATATTTTATAAACATAATCTAAATTTTCTAACCGCCAAAGAAGTTATCATCTACGTGTAGGTAAAGACAGAAGCAATAGTTAATTTCGTTCGTAACAAACTTATGCTCTTAGAAAATAGGATATTGTAATTTGTGGCTACGTTCTAGTTAAAAATGTTAATGAAGGGTGATAAACAATAGATGCTAAAAAGACTAATTATTTTTAAAGTTACAGTTGAACCTCAGTTTAACAAACTTCAGTTTAATGAAATTTCAGTTTATCCAATTTTTTTCTTGGTCCTGGTCCCTAATATATAAGGATCGTACAAATGAAAACGAAAATTTGTGTGGGGGAAAAAAAAAAGGACGACGTGTAGGATTGTAAGTTTTTGTTTTCAACAATTGCGAAACCCCACGTACAAATGAAAACGAAAATTTGTATGGGGGGAAAAAAAATGGACGATGTGTAGGATTGTAAGTTTTTGTTTTCAACAATTGCGAAACCCCACGTGCAAATTGAACAATAGGTTGTAAGTGTTGTATCATATGATAAAGAACAATAAGCTCGCGCTTCGAAGCTCTGCAAGTGACCGCTTCACTCAAACAACAAAGTGGAGTCAACGAAACAGGAACAGAGAGCAGTAATTCGTTTTTTGACATGTGAAGGAGTTTCAGCTTCTGAAATTTATCGTCATATGCAGAAGGTCTATGGAAATGACTGCTTGGGTGTGTTTGGGCATGGAGCAAGAGGTTTTTGGAGGGACGGTCATCATTGCAAGATGATCAACGACCTGGACAAGCAAACCGTGCCATCACGGATGATTCCAAAGCCAAAATTGACGCTGTCTAAAGGAAAACAGAAGAGTGACAATCGATGTCGTGATTGCTAAAACTGGCCTTAGTCGTGGAACTGTTCACTCCATTATCATGAACTATCTGCACTACAGAAAAATCTGTGCACAATGGGTCCCACATCATTTGACATCAGAACAATTTGGAGTTCAAATGGCCATGTCCCTGCAACATTTGACAGGAAGGAGAGAGTTTTCTCGACAGAATCGTTATAGGGGATGAAACTTGATGCTTTCATTTCCATCCTGAAAGCAAACGTCAAAGTCGTCAATGGAAGCATTATGGGTCACCACCCCCAAAAAAATCAAAAGCAATCGCAAACAGCACGAGGAAGTGAAGTTGATCGTGTTTTTTGATCACAAAGGCCCGATTTTACTGGACTTTCTTGAAAAAGGGTACCACAGTTAACGCAGCACGGTATGGGGAAACATTGAAGACACTGTGTGCAGCCATCAAATGCAAGCGTCCTGGACTTCTTACAGAAGGACGGCTTCTTCTCCACGACAACGCGCGTCCTCAGACCTCAAAACCAACGGTAGACCTCATCAAAAAGTTCAACTGGGAAAAAATGCAGCATCCTCCTTACAGCCCTGACTTATCCCCATGTGACTTTCACGTGTTTAGGGATCTCAAGAAACATCTGAAAGGCCGCAGGTTTCAGTCGGATGATGGAAGTGAAGGAAGAGGTTTTGGAATGGTTCCACATGCCACCGAAAGACTTTTTCCATAAAGGAATTGCACTCCTTAACGCATTTGGAGAGTATTTTTAAATTCCTTGTATACACTTTGGATAAAATAAATAATTTTCATTTTTATTTGTACAACCCTTATAAAATTGACTTCACTTTAACGAATGTAGTTAGTTAGTCCTGCTAACATTGGCAGTATCTCACTTTAATGAACCATTAGCCTATGCCAATGTCCATGGTAACTGCCTAACAATCAATTCTGAAATATATGGTGAATAGAAAATTATGACCATGAATGAACACTAAATTGCTATGAATAGATACAAAATTGATGTACATGGTAATTAAAACATTAAATTTTTAAAATTATTTAAACTATAGCTATGTAACTGAAGAATATTTTGTGTAGGTGTTTTAATCTCTTTTATAATTAAAGTAATTTGTTTACGTAGGTCACTGATACTTCCGGTTAATATTAGAACAGGAAATGCTTTGAAATTCATTGCACGTAGCAATAGTGATAAAGCAGTGATCTCGTGATGTTTTGATAAGTAATTATTAAATTGGCATTTTTTGCTCGCCTGTATGGGCTAATCTGTAATTACATGATGGATGTCCGTGGCATTGTTCATCAAGAGTTCATTCTCCAGAGCCAGACCATGAACAGGGAGTTTTACTGTGACTTTTTAAGGCATTTTGTGGGAGAACATTTGACGAAAGCAACTGGATCTGCATCACACAAAGAATTAGATTCTCCATTATAAAAATGCAGCCTGTCACTGAGCACTCCTTGTTTACGAGTTTCATGCTGAGTACAACATGTTATCGCTTATGCACTGGCTCTATTCCCAAAAATGTTTTAACACTTCATATGATTAAAATGAACAATGATTCCTTTTTAATTTTTTGAGTTCATAGATTACTATCTGGGAATATCATGTACTATATTTTTTCTTGTTCTTTTCTTTTTTTTTTTTTTTTGGGTGGGGAGTAGGTCATGGGCTAGGGGGCTTTTGCAGAGCAGCCCAACTCTGTGAAGTTAAGCATCGTCTAGCATAGCTAGTCACTGGATGGGTGACCATTTAGTGACGTGATATCTTCAGTACCATACTCATGGACTAAATAAATAATTCCTATTCAGTATACGAGGGGTGATAAAAAAAAAAATGTCGCGTATTTTTTTTCTCGTAAATGAGGGCAGATTGAGAAAATTGCGATATATAAAAGTTAGTTTGTTTCATTGTTAAAGTTTCCTGTTAGTGTCGTGTGATTCCGCCGAGCACTAGCGACATGACAGTCCAAACAAGATTGCGGCTCTCATTTCATCGTCCAGTGCTTTTGAGCGGCAGAGTGTTATGGGTTTTCTTTGTGCAAAAAGACTGAAACCATTCGATATCCATAAGAAAATTGTGTCGGTGTACGGAGGTGATATCATGCAGCTCCGAACAGTACAACGTTGGTACAAGGCTTTTAAAGAAGGACGAGAGGACCTGCTGGACGAACATCGCTCTGGCCAGCCACGGGAATCCATGACTGACAGCAACATTGCCTCTGTGGAAGCAGTTGTGGGAGAACCAGTGGATTACCGTGACAGAAATTGCTGCAACTTTGTACATTTCATATGGCACGGCATACGACATTGTTCATGAGCAGCTCTGCTTTCGCAAAGTGTCATGCAGGTGGGTGCCAAGACAGTCGACAGCTGAACATCAAGGTGATCATTTCGATGCTTGTTTGCTGCATCTCACCCGATATCAGGAGGAGGGTCAGGATTTTTTTTATTGAATCATCACAGGATGAATGATCATTTCACGCCCGAAACCAAGATGCAATCGGCATTCAAAACTCATCTCCCACAATGAAAAAGTTCAAAACTGTGCCATCAGCCAGCAAGATCATGTTGACATGTTTTTGGGATTGCCGTGATCCGATACTGCTTGAGTTTCTTCCATCGCTTACCACTGTCAATTCTGAACGTCACAGAGGCACATTGAGGAATCTTCGAGCAGCCATATGCAGGAAGAGACCTGAATTGGCAATGGAGGACATCGTGCTGCACCACGATAACACAGATCCCCACACAGGGAAATAGGTCACTGACCTATTGCAACGATGGAACTGGGAAACACTGCTTCATCCTCCATATAGCCTGGACCTTGCTCCCAATGACTACCATATCTTCAGACGGTTGAAGAAGTCACTGGCTAGTCAACCTTTCCATGACGATGACAAGGTGAAATCGGCAGTTCACAACTGGTTCAATACCATTGTTGATACCTATTGTTGCACAAACTTTGTTTGCATACGCTCTTGCTGCAGACGAAGCTCTCGTTGTTCGGGTGTCTCTGACGCCCGGACAGTTTTTTGTCTCTTAGCTGCACTCAATTGAAAGATATTTATCAACAGGGCGTGGAAAAATTTGTCCACCGCTGGGATTGTTGCCTCGATCTGTTTGGAGATTATATGGAAAAGTTAAATTGTTCTATCGAATATACATGTGTTTATTTTTTTCCCGGTCACGATTTTAGAGAAAAAATATACGTGACATTACTTTTTGATCACCCCTCGTATATCAGTTATGCAAATCCTCAGTTACTTGCAAATATTGTATAATTTTTTTTTTTTTTTTAACATTTACAGACTTCGTTCAGTACAGTTTAAGAGAGGAGAATTAGATGATTCTGAAATGGATAAAATAGCAACTGTTCAGACAGCACAGGATTTTGAAGATGCATCTCAAGAGGAGCTTCAAAAATTTAAAATTAGTTCACGGAAAACAGGCAAAATTAATTTCATTATTATCACCAAGCCAACAAAGAAAACTTTACAAATTCTTATTTTACTTTATGGGGCTTAAAAACAAATAATTGTTTTCCGTTTTTACAGTTTAAAAAAAAACATAAATTTCCAAAAAACTTTTTTTTTTGCGTGTTAATTAACATTAATTTTTTTTATAGCTGCTGATGCATCCAATGACCAAGCATCTTTATCTAGAGCACTGGATAGATATTTGTTTTTAATTGTAAAACAACGGTTAGGAACGAGTGAGCCTTGGATATTCCCACAGGGCCAGTGGAAAGAATCAGAATCTATGCGTCAGGTGCGTTTTAAAATAAACATAAAATAAATATAAGATTGAAATAATTGATTCTGATAAAGCAATACATTGTGAAAAATCCTTTATTTGTCTATGCGTTTTGGCTAGATAGCCATCGACAGGGTGTTTGAACAGAAACACCCTGTTCAAACACCCTGTCGATGGCTATCTACCCAAAACGCATAGGCAAATGAAGGATTTTTCACAACGTATTGCTTTATCAAGACCAGTTATACCAATCTTATATTCACAGCAATACTAGACAAAATGAACTCTAATCTTTGTCAATAAAATAAATATGGTTTGTGTGTTTGTCATTTTAACATATGCTGGAATTCTTTATTTGGAACAAGCTTCAATTTTTGCTGTATTACTTAGAATGAGCAAAACATTGCACATTTCATTACTTGTGCATAACTTATACCTGAATGATCTGAATGGGTGTTTCTGAATGATCTGTACAAATTTTCAGGATATGTATCAGGAATCAAAACAAGCAAAAAATGTCATAAGAACATGGGGTCAAAAATGCTTCTTTCTATAGTTATAACAGTTTGGAGAAATCCTGCAGCAGACAAAATTAATGTCAAGTATACAGTATACTGTGTCATTTATTTCTACAGTATAACAAGGCGATAGACTTGCTATAGCAAAGGCTTAAAACTGTCTCCATTAGATTCTAAGGAAGCCTGTGCACGCTGCTGCATGGATTGGGAAAATATCAGGAGCATGTCAAAGCCATCCAGGATCTGCTGACGAAGAGTTGCAACATCTGGGGCAGAATAAACAAGAGTTTTCAAATACCCCTAGAAGAATCTGATATTGAAGAGAGCACAATTTTCTTCAGATGGTTTTGAATTACCATAAACTCTTCTTCTACTACAGGACTCCTTCAAACCATTAAACTCTAGAAAGAAGCATTTTCACTTTAAGTTCATATGACATTTTCAGCTTGTTTCGTTCCCTGAAACATATCTTGAAAATTTGTATATAACCATTCAGAAACACCCTATATACGAGGGGCAGTCAAAAAATCATTACAATCAACATGAAAGAACGATCGCTTTTGAAAATGTGAGGTCCTACTAGGATAAGACATTCCTCGAGTGCTGGAGGATACACTCACTAAAAGTCATGGCACGCCCCTCCAATCAGGTTCCCTGTTAGTAATGAGACAGATCCCGCTGCTTCCATTCTCGGAATGCAGGTGCAAAGGACTCACACAATCATTGTAAGCAAAACTAGCTGCAGAAATAGCAAAACGGCGAGAGCTATCTGCGTTTGAACGGGGGATGATTGTTGGTGCCATACGGATGGGTGCCTCAATATCAGATGTAGCCAACATCCTGCAATTTTCCCGCACAACTGTTGCAAGGGTCTATTGAGAGTACACCCAACGAGGGGTTACAACCCATGTGGGACAGCGGACAGGCCGCCCAAGCCTCATTAATGCCAGAGGTGTTCGCACCGGGTCACCCGGCTTGCAATTGCTGACCGAAGGGCGACAGGGGGCCAAATCACCATGCGGTGCAATTAGGGACGTTCCACAACTGTGTCCGTGATGACAATTCGGCGAACCTTGGCAGCTCCAGGAAACCTATGGTTGTGCTGCTGGACTGGGTATAATAATCATTGTTAAAAGTGAAGATATTAGAGGTGAGGATGGTGCGAAGGAGAAGGCAGATGGTGTCAGTAGAAGAAACTTGGAATGTCAGTAGAAGAGACATCAAGAGTGTAGAGGAAAACGTTCTTGAAATCACGATTAGAGTTGTTAAGGTGCTGGATATGAGAGAGAAAATGGTTAGTTTCTTTGATATTGGAAGAAAGAGTGGGTGGAATTAGGGACGAACACAAACAGGGGGCCAAATCACCATGCGGTGCAATTAGGGACGTCCCACAACTGTGTCCGTGATGACAATTCGGCGAACCTTGGCAGCTCCAGGCTTTGGGAGCAGGAGGCCAGGACAGATGCTGCTCTTGACAGCTGCACATCATCGGCAACACCTAGCCTGGGCCAACCAATATCGACATTGGACTGCTGAGGACTGGCGAAGAGTTGGCGGGTCCGACGAGTCACTGTTTCAGCTGGTCGTGTCCGTGTCTGGCGCAGGCCACACGAAGCCATGGACACTACTTGTCAGGTGGGGACCACTCATGCAGGTGGAAGCTGTTGAACCTGTGTCAGGCAGACCTGGATGATTTTTCTGGAGTGGCCTGAATTGTCACTATGGATGAATACGTTGTTCCCCTGCAAATACAGGGACCTCATCATTGCACCTCCTATTTTTCGACGGGCTATGCCATTTGCTTTCGATGCTCTAGCAGCATTTAGCGATGCTTTACTAAATGCCACTTTGTATCCTCCAGCGCTCGAGGGATGTCGCTTCCCAGTGGCAACACACATTTTCAAAGTATCGTTCTTTCATGTTGATTGTAATGACTTTATGACCGCACCTTTTATAAAGTGGGTTCTTATATATGAGCCCACTTGAACAATAGTTAAATATTGTCATATAGTTTGTTGCAGAAAACATTTTACTGCTTTAAGATGACTTATTCGCAATTGCTAACAATGACATCAAATTTGCAGAATCTTGATAAACTGTGCTCTCTAAACAGATTAATGCATCAAGTTCTCAGCAAATTCCTTATATATATCCAGTTTTATGCCAAGTTGTAGTTAATCATCATGTGAATGGATTGAAGTTTTTTTTTTGTTTTTTTTTTCCCCTTTCTTTTTTTCTCCTTTCATTTAAATTGACAAGTTATTTGTATGCTTCTTATTTAACAGACAGCTGAAAGAACTTTAAAGACATTATGTGGTGATGATATCCAAGTTCAATTTCTTGGTAATGCACCTGTAGCATTTTATAAATATAAATATCCACCAGCGGTTCAATTAGAACGGCATTCTATGGGAGCAAAGGTGAGTTCAGATCAGTTTTGATGAAACAGAAGCTTGAATAACATACTTGGTGATTCTGAACTGACACAAGAATATGGTAATTAGAGGGTACTAAAACATTTTTTATTAAGCAATGTGCATCCTATTTCACACTGGTATGGAGCAACCATCCATGCAAGGGCCATTGGCTTGATTCTCTGATGACTGAACTTTCACTGAAAAAAACAAACAATGACGTTCAACAATGTGTGCATTACAGAAGTTCTTCAAACTGATGCCCCTTTCTTGTACACAACACTGGCATTGCCGAAGCATTGACTGCCGCACCCATTCAAATATACCAGATTTTGTACTTATGGTGTTACAGGCGTCAGATTTCCATCACTGTTCTATAGGTGTGGCATATACTAGAGTCTTAAGATGTCCCCACAAGAAGAAGGCTAGAGGATTAAGATCTGGCGA
Organism: Rhysida immarginata; assembly: GCA_023313115.1. Lineage (NCBI taxonomy): Eukaryota > Metazoa > Arthropoda > Chilopoda > Scolopendromorpha > Scolopendridae > Rhysida > Rhysida immarginata. Next base: position 249,001 of record JAHWFO010016460.1, read on the forward strand.
TCTTGCTGGCCATGGAACGGTATAACCCATAACAAGTGTAGCGCTGTACCCGTGCAAGATACTACACGCATTGCCTAATAAAAATGTCTGTTTTAACACCCTCTATCAACCATATTCTTGTGTAACGTACATTCTGAATTATCCGGTATTTTGATAAATTTATTGTAATCACTCTTTACTAGTTAAATTTAGGATCTTTAGAATTATTTAAAAAAGGTATTTGGCAATCAGAATTTACATAGATTAATCAGAATATATTAGAAATTTACATTAAAAAAGATGCGATCTAAATTGTGTTCTATTTTGTACTTTTGAGATTATTAGATTATTGTTGGATATTTCTAAAGAACGCTACTGTACCTGTCTGATGTAATATCTTTTGAAGATACAAGCAGTGTTTCCCCTAGGACATTTCATCATGGTGCATGCATCCTCCTGCCTTTTCAGATAATATTTCTGCCCTTTTACAATACATTATCAGTGTCTTTTGAAGATTAAAGTAGATAAATATTTAGCTGCATTTTAAAACCTTGGCCATCGCATAGTTGCCTTTTATCTGGTGCCAATTTCATTTACTCGTGATTAGATTTCTTTTATGGGTGTTGGCATGGATGGCCAATGCAAGGTGTATCAAAGAAAAAGAATTGTCTTAATGAAGTAGATATCATGTTGTGTTGAAAGCATAGATTATAAGATTTTGATGTTTATTTTATTTGTTGAATTAAGAATACAATCTGTGAAGGAGACAAAAGATGATATATCCCACAGGATCTCCAGTATACAAAAGGAAAAAACTTATTTGTCTTTAATGATTTTTTTCTAAAAGGAAAAAAAAAAAAAAGAAACTTTCATTTTCCCACCACATCATTTCCACATTCCATACCAGGAAAAAAAATAGTCACCCACATTTCAGATTTTTATGAAACTGTTTTAAAAAATATTTTACTATAATGTGCTTCTTGTATAATGCGATTCCACTTTTAGAGCCCAAAAAAAACCAGTAAAAATGCTATCCTCTTATAAAATCCGATCCTCATTTTTGACTTGTCGCAAGAAATAAAATATGCAAAAATATACAGAAAAACCTCTTTATTTTTTACATTTTTAAATATGCATAATCCGGATCTTTACAATTTAAAACTTTCTAAATCTGATTCATTAACATCCATGTCTTCAATAAATTAAATTTTGGCAATGGAAAATTCAAATAAAAAGCGAATTAATGTATTGTATAATGAACTGTACATTGTATATACTGTATAATTAACATACTGTGCTGTGTATATACATTAAATTCGTCTGAAGTACGTCAACCCGAAGTTCGTTTGAACCCCTCTCTCCGGCCCAGCATCAGTTGTTGCAGGGCTAATATTATTCTCTTCTATAATACAGTCCCACAAATTTATGTGCTTTTTTAGGACAAAATTTTTTGCATTATACTAAAATATTTATTGTATATTGCCATGGCCAAGTTATAAAACTGTAACAAATATTTTTGGCCTAGGTTAAATACTTTTTAAGATACTTTCTATTTTTTGCGTCTCCATGTGGTCATATAGCCAGTAAAAAAAAAAAAAAAAAAAAAAAGACTTCATAAGTCAGTCAAAAATAAACATCATTTGCTGTTAAATCATTTACTGTCTCATTATGTAAGGGCTGCTAGCCCATTTTTCTTGTACCCTGATGAAGGCGGGATTGTACTAAAATGATTTTCATTTTGTCTTTGAACAAAGTACAGAGAACACTACCCTCACAAAGAAAGTTTAAGATCCCTGGTTTGAGTCCAGGCCATGGAATTTTTTGTTATATTTCTCTATTTAATTATTATTATGAAAAAATCCTCCAAAGACCCATTTTCCAATTAATTTTAATTTAATTTAATAATTTAATTCAATTTAGCACAATTTTAACACACAAAAACTATATGGCAGTTTCTCGAAAACTGCGATTCCAATCCAAAAAACTGTAGTGTGTCCGAGCTTCTCGAAAAAAGGTAGTGGACTTGGAAATAAAATCCAAAGATTAGTATCAGTTTTAAGTGAACTGACAATTCCAAAATGGAATCATACCTTTTACTAAGTCAGTTGCTGGAAACAAACTGAACAGGAAAATCTTAACAGATGATGGGCCAAAACACCCCGAGATTAAAGTGCCACAGCACTATTGTAAACGGTTTCAAGAACAACGACGATGCAAGTGCAGGTACGGTATACAGCAGATAACGAAGAACGAGCCCCTACCCCCTTCCCCAACGAAGATAAATTGGAAGTGGTTAAGTGGTGTGTAAGGTAGGAGAGAATAACTAAACTTTAATTTTCGAAAAGGCAAGGTAAACAATTTATTCTCTGACAGCTACAACTGTGATGGAATTATTCTGTAATTAACAATCCTGGAATTGTTGTAGATACATGACAAACGAGTTCAAAGAGAAAAAGGCTCGCCCTTTGAAAGCTAAAAAGGACACCTCATTTAGTTTTCACTGGAGGCGACCTGCAAAATAACAAAAGAATAAGACAGCACAAATTTTAGTTCTTGTTAAAATAGATTAAATCAATAACTGGTCCTGTTTAATATCGGACCATACGTTAAGAAGAAAAGGGAAATTAATTTTATTAAAATAAGACGAAATCGAGCCAAATTAAGAGGTAGGGTATGCTTTCAAAATTGGCCAAAGGAAACTTAAAGTCAAACAAACTGTTCTGCACAAAGGTCCATGAGATGGAGACAGGAACTGATCTTGAATCACTTACAGTTGTGGAAATGCTTCCGACTCATCAAACAAACCAATGAGGAGGCTATAGCCAACAAATGTGGAACTAATCCAGTAGAGGAAAAGCTGGCAGCAGGCTGGAGCTCTAGGATGACGACTCACTTCCAAGACAAGCACAGGACGAACAGCGAGACAAACAGGGGAAGAAAGCAAGAAAAGAAAACAACGAAATAAAGACAGGCACTACAGAAAAAACAAACAAACAAACATACACTGAAACTAACGAACTAATAACAAATAGGAATGACAACAACAAGAGGCAAGCCGACGTTGTATTAAAGGCTCATCCAGGAAGACTGTTCCATGGAAGAGCTCAACCTTCCTTCTAAGTTTGATGTAAAATGGGCAAACAACGTTCCGTTTATAGGCGAGTTAAAGCCTACAGAGCTCAGGCACATCATCAGCGTTCAATCGTCACTACTAGAGGCAGATAGAGAATCTAATCAAACAAGTAACAGAGAAAGTTTTATTCATAAACAAGGTCATTATGAAATCCAACAATAGTGAAGTCATCAAGCATATGAAGTAAAAGTTTTACAAAAGTCAGGCACTTATCTATGTTTCGTAGGGATGATTATTTTCTTTCGAGGTGCAATTCTCCAGTAGCACGATAGCAGTATTAAAGACAAAAACGTTCCCAAGTTCTCCAGGCCAAGCATAAACAGATAGTCTGTCTTCATCAAAATGGCGGAAGCCCAACATGATTCGAACAACTTTCTTCAGCCTTTCCACAGGAAATTCTCAACCGTCGTCTTCCTACGGATATTCATCTCAATCCATAGTGAAAATGCACTGTATAACGTCTTCATGGCATGAAATGTAAACCCATTATCTTCTTTCACATTTTCACACATCGAAGGTTAATCCATGGTCCTCTGTCCATACCATGGCTTCAACAACTCCTCTCCATGCCATCTGAGGAAGAACTGTTCAACAGCTCGAACCCCGGCACGAAGAGAAAATTCCAACAGAGGCGAAGCAGATGACGCATTTTTAGTACCGAAACAATCAGTTAAACGAAACCAAAATTTAAAGCCTCAGTTAGCAATGCTCAGTTGGTTAAATTGTCTCCAAAGAAAATATCCGAAAAAAATAAATCCTGTAAATACCGCAATTCCTTAATATCAAATTAAAACAAATACAAGAAGATAGTCTAAATCCTTTTCTCTTAAGAGTAAATCCTTCTGAAGACCCCCCGCTTTAAACAGTTATTCAAATTAATGACGCGAATATCCGTAGAATTAACTAACTCTCCTCACATGCCCATAAGGTGAATTATGGCCCGAAAAGGCAGACGTCATCATTCATTGGGGAAGAAGTAGTTCTCGCTAAGGCAGAGCAACTGCTCGCAACCGAGGTCCAGACGTTCCCACGCCAGAAGCATGACCAACTTGGAACCGGGGAAATGACTGGGAAAGCTAAGACAATGTCTGCTTGTGATCACATCAGAATGCATGTAGTGCACCTTTTGAGTATGGAAGGGAGGCCACATTAACCTTTCTGGGCTTTTCCAGACAAATAACTGCTGAAGGCGGATTAAAAATAAACTAGCGCTCTTTGCTGTTAAGTTATATACCCTGTTCCGGGTGGTATTTAAAAAAAAAAGGTGTTCGCGGGGACGCTACAACTGTGCTATTCTGCTACTAGGCATGCTTATCAATCACATCTGCACGCAGCCTATCTTACAAATCCATGTGGAAAATAAATTTTTCCAATTGATGGCTCAGTAGGCAAAAGCTGCCCAATTTGAAGAACCTTTCAGCAAAAGTTTGAACAGTTGCATCCCCTAGATATTTGATTTTTAGCATGGCTTCTCAGATTTTAATTTAAAAAAAGAAATAGTAATGATTTTTATTTATTTCATTTGGTCTTTATTTATACAGGGTGATTCAAAATGATGTCCGGCATTTCAAAATTTTACTATGCATAACATAAACTAACCAGACCGGGTATAAAATGCAGGAAAACTGAAATATTTTTAACCTTCCCGCAATTGGAGGCTGTGGTATGATCAATTTCTGGAAACTGGATGTCTTTGTAAACTCAAAAGTACGAGAAGGCCACATGTAAATGAAGAAAAGGTAGAAGCAATAAGGGCCACGTACACCCGCAGCCTGCAGAAATCAACTCGTAAAGCTAGTCGTGAACTGCAACTTCCACAAACAAATGTGTGGTGCGTGTTCAGGAGACGATTGAATTCGTAATGCTCTCGGACTAGTAACAGCAGGAAAGGAGTTTGGGATGAGATTGACTATCGTCTTGACATTGTCCGGGTGACTCGAGGCAGTCACATAGAACATTTGTAATTCTTGAATCAATAAATATTTGAGTTTTCCTGCATTTAAACCCGGTCTGGTTAGTTTGTTATGAAATAAAATGTCATTAAAATTTTGAAATGACAGACATCATTTTGAATCTCCCTGTATATGTATTTATTATCCTGTTTAAATTTTGATTTAAGACAAGCCTTAATTTCATGAGCTATTGTTGACGCACCGTTAGCTGATTGTTAATGCAAACATGACTAACTAATTGTTGGCACAAACAAACAAATCCAAGTCTTTTTATACAAGGTTCAGCAATTAATAAATGATGCTGACGCTATTTTGAACATGTTCAAGCATGTGTGACCAACAATGATGCGTGTTTTCGATCTATAAACTATCCTTGTTGCCTGGTATAAGTTGCAAAAATAAAGTTGCACACACCTATATATTCTCGTGCTTCAACCACATGCAGTCATTAGTTGAGGTTCCGATATTAAACATGGAACAAAGGGCAAACATTAAGTTCTATTTTAAACTTGAAAAAACTGCTACGGAAACTTATAAGTTGATTAAGCAAGTTGTAGGTGATGATGCGCTATCTCATGCACGGTTTTTGAATGATTTGTTAGATTTGTGATGACCAGGAAGAGCTGAAAGACAAACACAGGAAACATTTGAGAAGGTGAGAGAACTTTTGTTAAGTGATCAGCAAATGAACCTTAAAATGATGGAAGAAGTCTTAAACATTAACCGAGAAACAATTCGCCTAAATTGACAGATGAGTTTTTAAGTTTACAAGGGAACACGTTACAGTAATTATATTTGTACACTCAAGCTGCCTAGCAAATCAAAATGAGAAAGAATATTTCTCAAAAACTTTTTCTTCACTTGTTTTGTAATGACTAATTGGAATGTAGGACCTTAACAATTAAAATAACCATAACCCCTTGCACCATAATCCCTTTCAAATGCACAGTTTACCCTGGAGTGACCGATAATCCAATGCAGTGATCTTTTTTGACATAGAGGTTAAAACTGTAAAACTTTCCATCTTTCTTCAACCGCTTCTATCCTCAGTTTCAGTTTCTTTATCCATTTAACAGGAGTTACAACAAATTTTAAGCACAGAAATTTATGTACCTAAACGATTTATTCACTTATCCAGTATCCACTTATGCAAACTTAATGTACAGGGTTATTCAAAATTATCTGTGGTATTTTATATGTACTGTATTTTCGGAAGTAAGGCTGCAGCGACTGATAAGCTGCAGCAGAAAAAACTTTAACAAAAATTAAAAATTAGCAATAGTTAGGCCGCAGGGATTCATTAGCCGCACCCCGTACCCCGCCTTATAGTCAGTAATCTAAAACCCATTTTCTTATATGCTTCAAGTAATACGCATTTCAGTGGGGGGAAATTTTTAATTTCTAATTTAATTTTTAATTTTGTATATT
>JAHWFO010016460.1:276408-340604 GCA_023313115.1 Rhysida immarginata
TCTGTTCATATCTCAGTTATCGTTCAAATAAGGACCCATGTTCATGTGAACTTTTTTGCTTAGAATCACCCATACTACCTCCCCTAAAAGTTTATACATTGAATTTTGAATCGCCCGGTATATATTACTATTCTGATAGACTAAGAAGTATAAATATTATAGTATTTTTGCAATACTTCACAAAACGTGTCAAAAAACAGTCCTCTGGTTTGTACTCTTTCCAAAATAATTTTTTGATAGAAAGTTTGTAATTATGCGTTTAATCAAAAATTATTTTTAGACTTAACATTTAAAAATAATATAATGAAAGCATATTAACCACAAGGAATGATATTTTACATTTTAATTTGTCCATTACAAATAATTGCTTAAATATTGTCCTAAAAATTTTTGAACAGCTCCCTGGCATAAATTTAAAGTTGTATCAAAATTATTCTTTAAATTGAGTGCACTTTTTATGTGATATACAGAATGTAATCCATTGTGAAGTTGCCCTAAGAACACTCTGTGTAGCCAATGACCATTTTGTTTAGTGTCATTCTGTCGGTTACCGACAAAACATATATTGGGGAAGTGTTTTCATCAATTATTTCTGGTGTTATGTTTTTATACTTTTGTATTTGCTTCCAAAAGTCAAAAAACTCAATAATTCACACACAAATGTAGATAAAAAGTATCTGTTTGCACAGAAATGATTGAAATTAAGTCTGATTTTTTTCCCCCGGGAAAAATAATTAATCCTAGAATTGTTTGGTTTTTGACCAATAGATGGCATTGTCAGGTTACAGACATCAGTTTATGTACATTTTCAGATGGTATAAAAAGAGCAGCATTCACTGCAAATGCTATTTCAGAAGCAGATAGTAATAGTTGTTCTGTCTCACCTTAACGAAACTGTAGGCATACGAGGGGCAGTCATAAAGTTCATACCTTTGCATAGAAGGCATGAACATATGGCAACCAAATTTGGTGGGTTTACCAACCCCTCTCCACACAAATTCCCTGCAAAATCATATACTTCTACCATCGATATTTCACATTGAATGCCATCAATGTACAGGTCCATCCCCAGCTGGAGTAATGGCCTCATCATTGCTGTGAAATCACCTCCCAAAAAGTGGCTTCTTCATTTCTTCAAAGGAAAAACTCACTAGGTGCCTGCCTGACCTTGTTTAGGAAATCGAATAAGCCACTTTTCGAGAGACGATTTAACAGCGATGATGAGGTCATTTCTGCTTTAAGGAGTGGTTTTCAGAGAAGAAGACGAGCTCTTACAAGATTTCGCTAATTGGGTATTCAATAAAATGAAGTAGTAGCATGACTGGCTTTTCACTGTGCTTTGGACCGATGAAGTGCATTTCATACTTTCTAGCAGTGTTAACATATTTATTTGCCATGTTTGGAATACAGAAAACCACATGCATTTCTTGAACATCTTGAACATGCATTTCTTGTGTGATTTCACTGCTGATTTCATAATCGGTCCATTTTTCTTCGATTTCATAATCGGAAGTCACAGGGACTATTCTAAAAATAGCTACCATAATTGGTGTGCGCTATGCAGCACTGATACGGATCAACATCATCCCAGAATTGCAAGCGTGACAAGCACTGCAACAGTTATCTTTATGCAAGAAGGAGCACCACCGCTTATAGCTGTGCCTGTGCAATGACTGTTCCACTCAACATTTGGGGAGAATCGTGTCCTCAGTCGAATCTTTCCAACTGTATGGCCACCCAGATAGCCCGATATGACGTCTTATGACTTTTGGCTATGGGATAGCTGAAGTCAAAAGTGTAATGCAACCAACCCATATCATTGCCAACATTGAAAGATTCTATCCAGCAACATGTGTCTGCCGTACGAGAGAACTGTTGCATAATGCAATGAACAGTGTGTGTCTCGTCTGACCGCTGTTTTGCTGAATGACGGACAGCCCATTGAACATTTGTAAGCTGATATTTAATCCAGCATCTTACCACATCATCTGTTGGTCAAAACCCGAATAATTCTAGCATTTATTTTTTTTCTTGGAAAAAAAAATCTGACTTCATTTCAGTCGTTTCTATAGAAACAGAATCTTTTTACATGCATTCGTGTATTGACTATTAAAGTTTTCCTTGACTTCTGGAAATTTCCTTGACACCCTGTATATGCAAGCTAATAGCTATGGCTGTATTCGTAAACTGAGACAAAATAAACTATGCTCACTAAGCTCAGGAGTGCTCTGGAAGAGCAAGATTTTATGAACGTCGAGATCTTGGAGGCGGGGAATTTACGAACGCATTTGGAGCAAGCGTCCTCTGAGTGCTCAATGAGCGCTCAATTTACGAACATGGCCTTTGCGACTCGTAAACTTTGTGCATTTAAGTAAATTTAGTTATAATTCAATTTTTTAACAATTAACAGTCACCTGGCAACGGTACCTAGTCATGTAAGTTAGTAACAAACTGTTTGTCACTCCAGAGAACTGTTACTATGTTTTATCATTTTACTACAGGGTGATAATTATTGAGTTATATGAAAAAAAAACTTGATAACATTTGAACAATTGGTGAGATTCAGTTAAACTTGGCAGTTGAATGCAGGGCATGTGGGATTTTTTTGAGCATGTGCACTCATATTGTTGTTGTTGTTCATCTTTTGTTGAAAATTTTAGAAAATGATCTCATCCCTATTATCCAAAGTGACCCAGATTTCGAAAATATCTGGTTCATGCAGAACGGAGCACAACCCTATTGGACCAATAGAGTGTTTGAGATCCTGGAAGAGCACTTTCAGGGTGTCCAGCGATCCGGGAATTCCGGGAAGTACGGGAATTATACGGGAATTCTTCGGTACCGGGAAATATTCGGGAATTATACGGGAAAACTTCAAAAAATCCGGGAAATTAAAAAAAAAAATTGTGCTGGCCTCCCATTGGTGCTTTATTTGTATGTCTGGGATATATATAAACGTGTTGATCGTAACAATTTCAGTAAAATATACGTGAAATTTTTGAGAAAGTACGGGAAATATACGGGAATTATACGGGAATTTTTTTTGAATAACTCGCTGGACACCCTGACTTTGGAAAGCACATTCTGGCTTTGGGATGCCCAGAGGCCACCGGAATGGGAATCGCTTGGCCGCCATATTCTCCTGATCTCAATCCTTGTGACTCATTTTTGTGGGGCAATATTAAAGACAAAGTTTACGCAAATAACCCCGACACCATCGCTGAGTTCAAACAGCCATTCAGTAGGTCATCGAAAGCATCCATGTCTCGACACTACAGTGAATTTTGCAGAATTTTGCTCTTCGTCTGCGCCACATCATAGCCATTGATGGCAAGCAAATCGAACATGCCGTAAGCGAAATTCAAATATCTGTAGTTATTTTTAACATTTGAATAAAATTTTTGTACTCGGTAGTTTTTGAAAATTTGATTTTTTATTTCATATAGCTCAATAATTGTCACGCTGTATGTAAATAATATTAATAGGATCTTATTATTGTAACTTGTTTTAGATTATAGTACAGAATTGCTCAACATTGAAGACAAATAGTGAAAAATATTTTCAGAAATTCTCTCTGACAACTTAGTAGTAAAACATAAATTGTGAAGAAGCAATTCGAGTGCTGTAATGTATAAAATAGTAAAGATGTCAAGGCTCTCTATTTCGTTTGATATCTAGACAAATTCGAACAGACAAAATTTCAGAAGATTGAAAAAGATTTTGAATATTTTTGAGGATGATAGTAATAGCAGGTTTAGGGGGAGGAAAGAAGGAATATATCACCAGAAAGACCGTCAATCAAAAGTGATACCTTCTAGATACAATGCTGAATTTATATTAGAAATATGTCTGATAACTTTAGAATAAGTTTTTAAGAAAAGACAGTATTATTACATTCACACCTTTTTATTATCCTTTTCTAGAATAGAGTTGATTTCTAAAACAAAACTATGCTGTTTTAATCATTTTTAGAGTCACTAAAATAAGTTGACAGTCCCTGTTGCTGTTTTACAGAAAAACCTCAGTAACTTAAAAAATTTTGGAAAAAATTCCAGACTTTCAATACATAGTCTGTAATTCATTATTTTAGTGGAAGAATGGAGCTACTTACTGGTTTTACAATGTTTGTCCGTCCATCTCCTTCATAATTTCTGCATTTTTTGAAGTAGAAGGTTGAAATTTGTAATGTAGCTTGCTATTGGGTGTGTACACCTTCACTATTTTGTTTAGTTTTGATTAGTCTACTGGAGTTGGAATTTTGGGGGTGGGAATTAGAGGGGACCTAAAGGTCTACATGTATCTAGTGTTATGAGAGACCAAGGCTCTGGGGAGAGAAGTCCGTATCATGTGTTCTTCTGTCCACAGAGACAATGGACCCATTCAAAATAGCCCCTGCTTAAACCCCTGAATTATCTTTTATTTAATTTATTAAATCCCTTATACTCTTTATCGGAAATAAATGTGTTTTAGACGCAAAATCCAAACGAATCTGGTTTTATTTAACAAGCAAATGACAGAGGAAAAATGATACAAAACTACAAGATTGTTTTGGAATTATTAGGCGAATCCGAGCTGGGCCCGGTCCGTTACAAGTGGATATGAAATAATAATGTGAAGCTCAAAATGATGTGAGGTTGAAGCTGATGCGTCACTGGATGGTCCACCGGCCTGACATAGGATGCACTACACAGAGACGTCTGCGCTTACAAAAGTTGACGCAAGGGACTAGAACCAAAAGGGTAAGACTGCGACGAAGCAGGTATCCTAGGATGCGGAAAAGATCAACAGAGCAAATAGTTACCAGGAAGCACAGAGAAGTTATGGATTGAAAATGAACAATGTGGAAACTGGCGACAGCGAGTCTGTAAATAATAGAGGAAGCATGATTAACAAGAAGTTTTGGCAGATGGATTATAGAACAGTATTACACTTGGAACAGGATAATAACCAGAAATAAGCCATAATAATAATCAGGATTAAAAGAAGCAATAGTCTGGTTGTGATGTTAGGTGAGAAAAATGTATTCAGTCTGAACAAACTGGTGCGTATCGGTAGTTGGCTAGAAGAACACACATCCGCTCGGGAAGAACAGGAAAAGGCGGTTGTCCCACTGGCGAAACGGTTAAAAGGTCCATCCAAGAAATTACGTTGCTTTCGAGATGATCCAATGGCCCAGTCCATCAAGAATGAAAGAGAATTGAAATCGATAGCCGAATGTCCATCGGCTTTCCAGCCAAATTGTTTATTATCTGTGTACAGAAATTAAAACCATGGAGAAAGGATTAGCGAAATAGAGTTTCTTATATGGTCGTCCCTTTGCGGATGTCGAGCGTCAGCCAGTCCTCATGGCACAACCTAGTTGATCCTTACGAGAAGCTCATAAATTTCTATGCACGGAATCGACGCTATGATGAACAGCAGTTTGGTGCCTTAGGCCGAATCCATCCAGTGGTTCCCTCGACGGGTGAAAACATGCGATATATCTATGGAACTGTCTGGAAGTTTTTCCTTTAGCAAAGAAGCATCGAACAAAGCATTGAAATGAGTATGCCCTGACTGTGGTTCCATCTAACTGATAGGCACCGAGAGCCCATTCTCCTCGCTGCTGTTTGGAACTGAAGTGGCTCCACAATGACCAAAAAACCTTCAACCCATGTCAAACAAAATTTTTAAGCCCATGTTCGCAACAAAGTGGAAGGTTTCTGTACGAGTGGTGCGAGGCAAGCTATAATATCAAAAGTGCAATAAGTTTTCACGTTTCAACAAATATCAATTATTTTCATTTTACAATAAACTTGGCATTGTTCGAAAGTTTTACCACAGCCAATTATGTCGTCACGCCAACCTAGCATAATATTGAAAATAATATTTTATGAAAACACAAATTAAATTAATCCTCTTACCATTATAATTCTAACGAACCCCAAGTAAAACATTTAAATAAGAAAATGGACAAACCACCGTGACGTGCAAGGAAGGCGTTGTGTACTCCTTTATTTTAGAGGAGGGGTACCATAATCTCTCAACATTAAACTTGGTTTCGAACTAATTCAAATCAATCGTCAAAAACCCGCTTTGCAAAGACTTACTTTTATAAGAAGGAAAGAGAATAGAAAATACATCACCCCGCAATATTTTTTCGTTTTTTTTTTAACTGGATAATTGCCTTGAGCTCATGAGGCAACTCTCCGGTCAAGTCTCAATTAAAATTAACTCATGCGTGTTCTTTGTAAGGGGAAAGGGGTAAAAAATAATACTGTTACACGATATACTAGGTATGTAAAAGAGTGAAGTTCGTTATTCAGATTCCTCTAGATAGGATGTATATTGCAATGAAGTTTGGGCCAAATTGTTCCAATGGGATCAGAGTTGTGGGGATGGCAGTTACTTGGTCTTTAGAACTATGGCAACATATGGCATGTGATATATCATTCAATCGGAAATGATGAGAAATGAAAGAAGATCGAACTCCTTTTCATTTTCTAAATACTACGTTCGAGAAAATAAATTTTTCAATTAAAAAAATTGGAGGTGTTAAAAGTGCAGATAAAAGGGTTAAAATATATGATTTTAGAGCTTCCGCTATTTTCTTAGACCTTCCTTGGGAAGATTAATTTCTTGTTATCTAGTACTTCATGTACAATTTTTCTTCAGTTTGTAAAAAAAAAAATCTCTGGACAACTTTGTATGGGCAATTTTCCATTTAGGGGAGAATTGTAAACACAATAAAGTACGCATAAATACAGAGAAGAGCACATTTCTTGTATAAAAAATTGTAAATTAGGTATTTCTAGCTTCGCAGACCATGTCTTAAAACAGGGCTGTAATTTTGATATTAAATTAGTTGAATATCTCCATACCACTAAGGACCGAAAATTGTTATTTTCTCGAATCCATGGAAATTTGCAATAAAAAAATCTACTGGAAATTTACTTAATTGTGACTTGGGCCCTATGCCTATCAATGATTGGTTACAATTTGCTAAACATGTCCTTTTTTAATTAGTATTATTAGTCACTGCCTTTTATTCTTGTAAAATACCTTCATTGGTTATTATCTCTTTTATCATTATCTCTAATCCTTCTGTTTTATATTTCCCTGATTGGCTAATTGTAATTTATCTAATTTGTAAAATAACCTGATTGGTTATTAATGGCTATAAATAGTCACTCTTTGTATTCCCAATTTACACGCTGATGAAGAGGACAGGGTGTTCGATTTGTGCACCCGTGGCTCCAGATTAAAAATCTCATTTGTGGGATTGTGGCTTCTTATTTTGTTTGTTACTACGAAACTTAAATAATTAAAAAATTTTAAATATACAGGGTGAACATAAAAGGTCTGACACATTTTATCTGTGTATTACCAATAAACTAATAAAGATAAACGGAAACGAATTTCTACATATGAAACTGTAACTGAAAAAGTTTTATTAAACCACGTTAGTAGACCCCAACGTGTGCTCCTTGGGTCACACGGTGGATATCCAGCCGATAATCAATTTCTTGCCACCTTCTTTTCAGCATGTCGACATTCACCTTGTTAATAACAACCGTATTCAGCGTTTCAATTCAGTAATGTTCTTAACTTTTGTCTTGAACACCTGGTCCTTCGTGAACCCCCACAAGAAAAAATCCAGAGGCATAATGTCGGGTGATCGAGGGGGCCAAGAGATAGGTCCATCTCCATCTATCCAAAGACATGGAAATTTTTCGTTCAAAGCGGCACGAATAATTCTCCCAATCCAAAGTGCTGTTTCGATATGGTGGATCTTTATTAAATTGTCTTCGAAAATTTCTCTGTGTCTGAGTCACCAATTTCGTTTCGATAAACCAATACACTGTCCATGCTCTTTCCTGTGGAATAGCCATCTTTTGTTGTTTGCCGGCCAGGTGGCCGAGAGGGCTAGGGCATAGGCTTTCTAGTGCTCGAGTCTGCCTGGCCATGGGTTCGAATCCCACTGTGGGCATGGATGTTTGCGTTTGTCCCGGGCTGCTTACAGATGTAACTTGTGTAAAAAGGCCGAAAAAGAACCTAAGAAGCCATGGCTTTATTTCCTAGACCCCCCCCCATCTTTTGTTTTAATTACCTAAGCTTTTGTTTTCCTAAACTTTGGACTTGAAATCATTTACAAGGCAAAAAAAACAATAACAAGCACTTAAAAAGTCATGGTGTATGTAAATTAATATGTTCTGATATATGCTAAGTGGGGTCCATAAAATGCTCATTTTTAGAGTTCTTTGATGAACACAAGCATTGGTTAAACAAAGATGGCAAGACTGCTGAACAAGAAGGGACACCGACTAATGCCAATTAAAAAACTATGACTATTTTTAAAAAAATACTTGAGAAATATGAGAAACTTGGAAAATATTTTTATTGTATAAGGCAATGGAGATACCCTAGAATACCTGAATATTCAGCTGAAAGAGGTACAAAAAGAATATTACGAGAGCAAGAGGTCTCCATTCAATCCACTAATCAGTTTTTTTCTTCTTTATTAGTGGAGATGCTTCCCTAAACTATATGGTGTGCCCAACTGAAAAGGAGACTTTCATTGTAGCGCTGTTATACCTAATCGAAGTTGGTAAATATGCTTGTCGCTAGATGTAGCATCATCCCAGCTTCCCACATCCCAAAACAGCTCACTCTACCATGAAGGCTGGAAAAGTGATGTTCAGTTTCTTTTTTGACGAAGAAGGACCTATACTCCTCGACTGGCTAGAATGGGGTGAAACAGTTAATGCTGAATGGTACTGCAACGTGTTGCTGAAGCCAAAACGGGCCATCAAAAACAAGTGCAGAGAGAAGCTTTCGAAATGGATAGTGCTGCTCTAGGACAACGCTAAGCAACTTGTGGCCAAGAAGACCCTCCACTTGCTGGAAACATTTCGATGGGAAGTCCTCAAACATCCTCCATATAGCCCCAATATTTTCCCATGTGACTCCCATATTTTTGGCCCCTTAAAAAATCATTTACAGATCATCAGTTCACCTGTGACAAAGAAGTGCAGAACACCATGGAAAAAGAATCAACACTGAACCCATCATTCGCTTCTTACACTCTGAGATCTGCATTTTTATCAAAGGCAATTATGTGTAGGCATCATGTCATACATTAACAGTACATCAAATATTCTGTCCTTAAGATATTCTGTAATTAAAATATTCGTTAGATATAACCATAGTCTCCTTTTCATATTTGGACACACCTTATATTTATTATTCATCTGTACTCTGTTTTTTGTAATTTGTAGCTGTAAGCCCATGATAATGGTGTCAACTGAAATGCATCAGCATAATAAAGATACCCTGTATTGCTTATCCTTAACACTTTTGTAAGTTTTTTGTTATTGTAGTTTCCATATCGCTGCAGCAAACGTTCTTTGAAGATATCATGGCATCACTTCAGGACCGTGCCCGAAACTCATCATTGGAGGAGAACTTTCACTGACATAGGTCATTATGTCAAACAGAGCATAGTCGTTAGGTGCAAGATCCTGTAAATATGTAGCAAGAGGCTGCATGGTGTATCCTTGCTGCTCAAAGATAACAATGGTGTGGCGATTGACATATGGTTGTGTATTGTCTTGTTAGGAGAAGGATGCAATCCCCCCCCCCCCCCCCTCCGCCTCCCATTTTTTGTGGCACATACAACTTCATGTGGATGCCTGAAGCATCCATTTTCTCCCTCAGTAAAACCAAAATCTCTGCTTTCATGTTTTCTCACTTTGTTTGGTAAGATGCCTGAATATATGACTGAGCAACTCACATCCAAGAGCATTATAGCCAAATTTCACGCACAAATTAAGTCAAATTAAAATTGAAATGTCTTTCCTTGCAAGAATTTATAATGCAAAGTTAGTCCATTAACACAGAGTAAGTTTTTGAATAATTTGGATAAATTGAAATTATTTTTGTCAAGAAACATTTCAAAAAAAAAAAATTAAACATAAAAAAATTATTGTGAGATGACCAATCAGAGATGCTCTTGAAAAATCATTGATTGATGGACAGCGTCATCAGATTATATGAATTGAGGTCAATTAGATTACATAAATCATATTAACGTAAAGCCAGTGATAACAATTTAGACTGAGATGTTTTGGAAAATAAGACTGTATATGTAATTAAAATAATGTAAACATCGTGCAGCAGATTCTTCAAAATTTTATTCAGAGAAATCATGCTCAGAGCTTGAGGAAATGTAAGTTGAATACACAAAATGTGGAAGTGAAATTTATAATTTTAAACCATCTACGGGATTCTTCGAATAAAAAAAGACGATTTTGCTAAAGAATTCAATATTACACCATCAACACTGTTATTTATCATGAGATTATTTTGTTCACATGCCAAATGTAAACGATAATGTTTTAAAATGATGTTTTTATTAGATAACATTGTTGATTTGAATGTATTTGAATCATTTTTTGGAGAAACACATCTTAAACTAAAGGCAGTTGAACTTTGAAACAGCAGATTAATTGAAGGAGAATAATCCAGTGATGTGAATTGTCTGTTGTTTTGAGGTATTGTTCTTCACTGTATAAAACCATAGTAAATACAGGCAAGTCAAAATGATGGACCCGATTTCAGACATTTATTCTGGCATGTCTAATGAATGTATCATAATGTGAGAAATGTGCTTCGAAAGGTTATCTTTCACAGTTTAGTTTCCGTGCAGTGTTTTCACTTTCTACCACAAGAAAGGTTTGGCATGAGAAGTGTTTTCACTTCTCTAACCACAGGTTTTGCAAGAGATAGATTATTGGCTTGAAGAGTGTCGGGTTATGCAAGGCGCTCACATAGAACACCTGAGAAGTGATGTGATGTGTTTGAAGTAAATTTTGAACGCTTACCTTTTGTTTCACATGTCTCACAATACCATATGTTGATTAGATTTCACAGTGTAAACTTCTGAAATCGGGTCTATAATTTTGCCTTGGTCTGTATGTAAATAAACCTTAGATGCCATAATGAAGAAAAAACCATAGAG
Source organism: Rhysida immarginata (assembly GCA_023313115.1). Taxonomy (NCBI): domain Eukaryota; kingdom Metazoa; phylum Arthropoda; class Chilopoda; order Scolopendromorpha; family Scolopendridae; genus Rhysida; species Rhysida immarginata. The sequence continues at coordinate 287,408 of JAHWFO010016460.1, forward strand.
TATAATAAAAGGAATAATATAATACACACACAAAAAATAAAATAACAAAACTAGCAGATTCGGTCCATTGTTTCAGGATCCGTTGCTTTGAAGTTAAACTGTAAATAGAAATAAACCTCTGAGACTGTGGTTACTTACTGATGATACCTTGTGATTGTATATCTATAATACTACTGGCATAATTCCAAAAACTATGAACAAATGGTAGTAACAAATAAAATAAGAACAGACAACACAATTCCGCAGATGAGATTTTTAATATGTAGCCATGGATGTACATTTTGAAGACACTGTCCTCTTTATCAGGAGCCATGAAATGTGCGAGGTGTAAATTAAAGTTAACATTTCTTAGCTTGCTACAGCAAAAACTATTCATCAGAAAATCATTAAATTTTGGGAATGCCTTAATTATGTGATTAGAATTTTTTTTCCAGAGCAAAAATAAATAAATAAATAAATAAATAAATAAATAAATAAAAAGTCCGAAAACCACCAATAGAGGACATACTATAGGGAATGTAACGATGAATTACACAATTTATTTGTCTAATAATTACAATACATGCTCAATATGATGGCCACCATTGTTTGCTACCATCTGTAAGCATAAAATATGTTCAATGGTTGAAATCAGTGTATGCCTTGGAATGTTACACACATTGGTACTATGTTGTCCTTAAATTCTGACAGAGATGAAATGGTCACCGTAAAGCAAGTCATCCACCATCTGAAGATCAACATGCTGAACTCTTCCTGGCTGAACAATCTATGAGACTGCTTCTTCAAATTTCACCATCATTCTTCGTAGTGAGTGGACCTTTTTGTAACCATTTCAAAATGAAATTTTTACAAAGCTTCAGTAGCAAAATCACCATATTGATAAAACAGTTTTATCGGCAAACCACATTTTGGAACTATGAATTTTTTCTGCATAGCAGCTTTATTTTATTTATTTATATATTTATTTTGCAATTATAATTTATAATATACAGGGCAAGTTTAAAACTTTTAGAGGAGGTAGTATGGATGATTCTCAGAAAAAAAGTTCATATGAACATGGTTCAAATTTGAATGATAACCGGGATATGGACAGAAATAAAAATGCTGCCACTAAGATCAACCAGTTAATATCTCAAATTCTATAACACCTAGGATAATGAAGTTTGGGGAAATGATAGGGTACATAAAATTATGTATACCGTTAAATTTTGATTGAATTCCAACGAGTAGTTTCCGAGTTACGTACTCAAAATCTTAACAAGTGGTGGTTAGTACTCATGTGAGCACATGTTACGATGGTGATTAGGTAACTCAGAAACTACTCGTTGGAATTCGATCAAATTTTAATGGGATGCACAGTTTTATGTACCCTATCATTTCCTCAAACTTCATTATCCTAGGTGTTATAGAATTTGAGCTATTAACTTGTAGATCTTAGTGGCGGCATTTTTATTTCTGTTCATATCTCGGTTATTACTCAAATTCGAACCCATGTTCATATGAACGTTTTTGCTTAGAATCATCCATACTACCTCCTCTAAAAGTTTGTGACAGGGTTTCAGACTCGCTCTGTATAATTGAAAAGTAGAAACGAGTGCCCAAATTGCTAAAAGGCTGACGTGATGGGAAGGGACAAGAAAAATACAGAGAATAATGTAATAGTAAGATGATATGAGTAAATATGTTTACAAAATAATTATCCAGATTTCAGTCCGAAGAATTTGATGGATGAAAAACTGCCGTATGGATTTCCCGGACAGGAAAAAAGTACAAACAAAAAAGAAGAAAAATGAAATATATAAGCAAAATTAGCATCTGCCAGTATTCCATCTTAAAATGTATCCTCTATTCATGGTTTTTGGAAAATAACTTAAAAAATTTCCGTCATCTACTTAAGGCATTCTCAAAATTTCATGATTTTCTGATGAATAGCCTTGGTTTTCTGTAGTGGTTTACAAAATGTTAACTTTAATTCAAGACATCCTGTACCTTTTGAAAGACATGCTGATGAAGAGGACAGTTTTTTTTTTAAATATACATCCATGGTCCAGATTAAAAATCTCATTTGTAGAATTGTGGTTTCTTTGCTTATTTACTTCGTTACTATTATTATGTATATCTGTGCCAAAAAATGTCAACTTTTTTGGTTAATGGATCTTGTGTCTCCTGTCTCTTCATGCATATATTAAACTGTTATTTTGTGAGTCAAATCACCACCAGTGTTTCATTAGGAAAACTTATTTCATGCAGAAATTCAATTTCTAAACTTTTTTTTTTTTTGAAACATTAAGTATACTGTGACAAAAGTAAGACAAAATACACTATCTACACAAAAGTAATCAGAGACTATCGATTTTAGACGTTTTGTCAAATATCCAGAAAAATACTTGATGAATTATCTTGAAACTTCCGGCGTGTAACGAACATGTTAAACCTCATGTATTTCAGTGAAGGTTTTATCTCGAAGGCAAATAGGGGACCAGCAACAAAGTGAACAAAAAAAAAATAATGTTTGGGATCACCCTATAAAAAAATGATGCTCGAAATGCGTCGTAGCTATAGCATATGATTAAGAGGCTTTTTTTACTTATCTGTGTTCATTTGTATGAGAATAGCACACATATTCAAGGAAATATAAAGGTTTCTTTAAAAAATTCGAAATGTTTTCATAAGTTTTTTTGTTTATAACATTCAGGGTTTTCAGCAGAATTTAAAATATGGATCATAATATAAAAATATTAAATATTTGAGCATTTTTACTAAATAATGTTTAACTGTGCATGCACAAGCATTACCAAAATGTCTTTTGCATAATTTATTAGCCAAATGAATAGAGCTACTCTTATAAAAAGCCCAAGCAAATATCGTGAAAATTCAGAATGATATCGTCGAAAGAATGAATTGAATTTCATTTGCTCTCAAAAATAAACAAAACGATAAGGGGTTTTCTCCAAATTTTTATATTGGGATTGGACACCAGTTTCAACTTCTTCTATACATTTGACTAATAAATTATGCGAAAAGGCATTTGGGTAACGCTTGCGCATGTGCAGTTAAAAATTATTTAGTAAAAATGCTCATATTTCATCAGATATTTAATATTTTTATATCCTGATTACAGGGTGTTGTCTCTACTGTAGTTTGTCAAGTTTCCGAAAAATGGCATTGCATTGGGTTGAAAACCCATGCATGTTATAAACAAAAAAACTTACAAAAACATTTCGATTTTTTTTTTTTTTTTAAGAAACCTTTATATCTCCATGAATATATGTGCAATTCTCATACAAATGAACACAGATAAGGAAAAGAAGCTACTTGATCATATGCTACCGCTCAGAATGGATTTCAAGCATTATTTTTTACAGGGTGATCCCAAACATTATTTCTTTGGTTCACTTTGTTGCTAGTTCCCTATTTGTCTTCAAGACAAAACCTTCGCTGAAATATATGAGGTGTAACATGCTCTTTACACCCCTGAAGTTTCAGGATAATTCGTGAAGTATTTTTCTAAATATTCGACGAAGTGTCTGATTACTTTTGGGTAGATAGTGTATACCAGATTATTGTAGAAATTAATGTAATGAAAAATTGAAATAAAAGAAAACCCTTGCTTTTTCACAAGTGAAAATGAGGGTCAAAAAAACATAAAAAAGAATTGGTGTGAACCCACAGTTTGAAAATTTAAGTGTTTTTATTGTGTTAGAATGAATCATCTGAATTGTCGAATGTTTATCTGAATTGCTACACTGAGCTGCCATTTCATTAGGTACACCTCACAAATTATGCAAATTGAGTGACTATCTGATTTGCATGTCACAAATTTCCTGAAGCAACTTTTCTACTGTTAATTAAGCATGAAACCATGCAAAAAAACCAGTGATCTGACTGACTTCCAGGTGGCATGATGATAGGTGCAAGACGGGCTGGAACGAGCATTTCAGAAACAGCGACTCTCCTGAACATTTCATATACCACAATTTAAAGGGTTTATCGAGAGTGGGTCAAGGAACAATAAACATGTAGCCATCGTGACTCCTGTGGATGAAAACCCTTGTCGATGAAAGAGACCAGAAAAGAATGTCAAGACTTAGGTGCGAGAACAGAAAGGCAACAATCACACAAATTACTGCTTATTACAACTCGGGTAGCCAGAAAACAATATCAGAATGGACAACTAGTCACACCTTGATTCAAAAGGGGTTACCAAAGCCAAAGACCATCTTTGGTACCAATGTCATCAGAGAACAATAAATGTCTCGTGTGGGCGCAGGAGCATAAGGATTGGACCATTGAGAATTGGAAAAAATCATGAATGTTGAAACTACAGTTCGAGACATTGAATCATGATAATATTTTTAGGTGCAATAAATAAATAAATATTTTATGCAGTACAAAAACCTTATAATAGTATATTAATTTATCACTGGACATGTGTACAGAATCATGTACATCAGTAATACTGAATAAAGGCATATGGACGAGTACTGAAATAAGAGATATAAGCATGGTTATCAAATCTCTTAATATGTTGAGTAAACACAGTGTATATGTATATGCTTAAAGTGTGTCTCCTTATTCGAGTTTTTGTTCACAATCTTACAGGCCACTTAAACATAGTATATGTAAGCTTTTTGCAGTATCTAAAATAAAAAAACGATTGTATTTTGTATGATGCAAAATTAAAATTAATGCATCATCCATAACGCTTTTTTTTGGGGGGTCGGAACATTATTCTGAACTGTAGAGAGAATTGTATCTGTAGAAATATATTAAGCACTTTGAAGCAAGTGCATAAATTATAAATTAGATGAAGACTTCGAAAAGCATCGTAAGACTTAAATGAACATTTATTTGAATTTTCAATCTAATAAATTTGAATTAAATTGTAAATAATGGAAAAGAGTTTACTAATACACTATGCTTCATTAGTCTTCATTCGAAACACTGAAAACAAAAAGTTACTCTATCGTGGCTAAAATTCTCTTTAACCACTATAGTTACACCCATGGTATAAGATTAGTTTACACCATGGTTATGCCATTAGACGAATTTGCATGCTATTGTCTGTTGTTGAATTGACTATCTAATTGAGCTAGATGGTAATAATTTGCTGTTTCTGTAATGCTTTTTTAGGTCGGATTTTGCATCACACATTTTGCAGACTTTGTAAGATGGTGGAGGTGGAGTAATGATGTGGGCAATGTTTTCTTGACATGAATTGGGTCCTCTGATATCTGTAGTTGGTTGTTTGAGTGCCAAAGTATACATAAACATTGTTGCAGATCAAGTTCACCTCTTCATGCTCACAGTTTAACTGCATGCAGATGGCTCGTTCCAGCAGGATAATGCACTTTCACAAAGGGCCAGATTCACTATGGATTGGTTTGAGGAACATGACAGTGAGTTCTCCTTGATGCAGTGGCTAGCTAAGTCCCCAGATCTCATTGAACATCTTAGGGATGAGCTGGAAAGGATCGTTCACTCCATGCCTATACCTTCATTGAATCTCCAGTAATTACGTGAAATTCTATGTCTAAATGGGCTAGCCAAGATTCCTGTTATACATTTTCAGCATCTCGTTGAATACCTGTGGTTTTGAGGGCTAATGGAGGTTCAACATGCTACTAGACAGGTATACCTAATAAAGTAAGCTCGGTGTATAATGCAAAAAAACAAAAACAAAAAAAAAACAAAAACAGTAGACTCTACTTTTCAGTCATATTTTGGGGGAGAAGTTGTAAGTTTGAGTTGGTGTTGTAAATTTCAGTTCCTTTTCATGTCATTATTCAACTGACTACATGAGAGTCTGGCAAGAATTCTATTAAACATCTAAGGATATCAGGCAAGAGATGTCACTAGATTTTTTTTTTCTAATATTCAGACTCACTGAGCCATAAGTTTGGAAGCTTACTTTTTATTGAATTTGTTATAAGGAAAAATCTTTTGATAGATGAAAACAATATAACATGTTAGTTATTATTATTAAGTGATTATCTACCGTGTGTCTCAAAAGTCGCGTGCCATATGAAAAGTTTATGAATGTTGGCTTTATGTTCACACGGTTTCATTTGTGGCTGTTTTTGGTCGACCACTGCATTTGGCGTCGAGTACCGGTACGTTGTTTTAAATTTCTTCAACAATCTGTTCACAGTTTGATGAGAGGGCTTGGGAATATCAGTGTGCTGGCGATAAAATTCGTCTGCAGCTTCTCAAGATGTTCTGTGGTGATCTCCACAAAGAAGTATCAGCTCTACACATTGTTCCAGTGTCAGCATTATTCCTCTACTTCACTATTTCATCTACAAAATCAAAGCAACCAATTAATTTTTTCTTTGAACAGTTCTTTTTTAAATTTTATAAGGTACTAGAGCCTTAAATTTCAAGTAGACTTAATTATCATCTGCAAAAAAGAATGCCTTGTTATAAATGGGTTTGGTTATTGAAAAAATAAAAAGTGACAATTTCTTTTCACAAACAGGTACTTGCCATACGAAGAGAAGATTCATCAGTTTGGGAACGCAGAGCACCTTTATCCCCGACAAATGTTCGACAACTTGTTAAAGAAGGGGTGAAGGTGTTAGTGCAACCATCCAATCGTCGTGCTTATCCTATGCAGGTAAAATGAATGTTATTCATTAGTAAAAAAAAAAAAATATAATAGGATAGCTTGATATGTTAATTTAGTATGTCAAATTTTACTTAATATATTGTTTTTTTCTTTACAATGTTTTAGTCTTACGCAAATGCAGGTGCAATTGTACAGGAAGACATCAGCGAAGCTCCTCTCATAATGGGTGTCAAACAAGTACCCATCGATTCCCTCATCCCGCATAAAACATATTGTTTTTTTTCACATACTATTAAAGCACAGGAATCAAATATGCCTCTGTTAGATGCTATCCTTGAGAAAGTAATTTACTTTTTACATAAAAATGAATTTTTTCCAAATTTAAAATTTAAATCAATTTTATTCATAATTTAAAGTTAAATTTAAAATTTTCAGAATATTCGTCTCATTGATTATGAGAAACTTGTTGACGCAAAAGGGCAACGAGTAGTTGCTTTCGGGATGTGGGCCGGTGTTGCTGGTATGATTAACATCTTGCATGGTTTGGGACTTCGACTGCTTGCCTTAGGACACCATACACCATTTATGGTAAGTTGTTTATTATTATTATTATTGTTATTATTATTGGCGTAAAAACTCCTAAAATATACAACTAGAAATCAACGGTGAGCAAACACTAAACCAGCTGCCAGTCAGGCAGCAGAAGCCTTAAAGATGTAAACAGCAGGAAAAAACAAGGCCATGTCAAAAAACATAAGAACAAAATAGAGAAGCACACAGAATAGTGGTAATTTCAAAATTATTGATAGTTTAAATAATGCTGACTTAGACGTCTCTTAAAATGAACGCAGATGGTCAAACAGCTAGGAGAAGTGCACTCTAAAACAGTGCTACAGATGCTAAAAGGCAGATCGTTCCACAGCAGAATGGCATTAAAAGGGAAGCTTTTCAACATGAAAGCAAACGTTCTAATGGGAACCACAAACAAAATTCTCTGAATATGAGGAATATTGTTATCGGACTTAAACCAATCTTTAATGTATGGTAAATCACTTGGTAGAGAAATAGATATGGAAGCATATTTTCAGAATGTCTATTTGTGTTTTTTAAAGTATATTTTGGCATTTTTTTTGTATTTGTTATATTCATTTATATCTTATCCAATATATTCAGAAAAGATTCTGCTTTAGATTTCAGGTAGTTTTAGGTGATTTATATAGCGTGATCCAAAAGTCAGTTCATCCAATTGGATGAATTGACTTTGCAGTGGGTATTTTTTAATCAATTCGACACTGATTGAGCATACAGTAAATGTTCAAAGTGGCTCCCATTCTCCTGCTTGCAAAAGCAAACGCAACGCACATATTCTTGGAAACACATTGCACTACTGTTAATGCAGAACGTTATTGTAACACATTCGAATAGTTTGTAGAGCACTTAGATGATAGTGAATACAGACAAGGTTATTATCAACTGGAAGTAACTACAGCTCGCACAGCCTGAATCTCAATGGAACAAGTGCAATCTGTTTGTTAGGATAGAGTAATTTCGAAGGAAATTTGGCCACCTCATTCACCGGATCTGACTTCAAAAAAAAAGGGGGGGGGGGGGGGGAAGGCACTTTGAACGTTTACTGTAGGCTCAATCAATGTCGCATTGATTAAAAAATATCCACTGCAAATTTGATGTCGATATGTTTAATGGTTTTCATTTTATTTACAGGGTGGATACAAAAATGAGCCCCTCCTTTTATTTTCGTAACCAAAGCAGATATGTCAATTTTGATGAATCCAATGAATAGGGAGTTGTGGGTGACCTTTTCATCATCCCAAATATGCAAATTAGGACACTTCAAATCCTATCTTAAAAACTGTAACAGATACATGAAAAATTCCAATTGAAGACTTGTTCAGCATGGAACTCTGAAACAAAACAAAAAGAAAATTTCCAAAATCCGATGAATGGATCACCAACAATCATACGTTGAATTTATTAGTTACCTCCCTATACACTTCACAAAGATATTTGAATGTTCAACATGCAAATCAAGAAATTACCAAAAATTACCATAATAACATTCACTTTCATGAGGAAAATCAAATAAAATACATGTGTCAGCATACAGAAGATAGAGCAACTCCAGGATGGCAAGCTACACTGTTCCTGAAATGATCAACATGATCTTCTGCTTTGGATTGTGATTCTTGATGATCCGTTCATTGGATGTTGGAATTTTTTCTTTTTTTATTCGGAATTCCATTCTTCAATTGGAATTTATCATGCATCTGTTATGTTTTTTAAGATAGGATTTGAATGTGTCCTAATTTGCATATTTAGGATGATGAAAAGTACACCATGGGATAGGTCACCCACAACTTCCTATTCATTGGATTCATCAAAATTGACATATCTGCTTCGGTTACAAAAATAAAAGGTGGGGGGGGGGGGCCCCATTTTTGTATTTTTTTTTGTGTTATTCTCTGACAAAATTAAGGGTCATTCAATAAAAACCAGAAAAATACTATAAAAAATCTAAAATACGACTGTGATAGTTACATGTTTGTTACTTTGTGGAGGCATGCTTAAGCTATTCATAGCTGGTGCTGGTAAGCCCACCTCACACCTAGAATGCTGGGAAATAGTACCACAAGATGGTGGCACCCTTACAGGAGTGCTCCAAGCTGAAGCTGCAAAATGTCGCAGATGTTTGTTGAGTGAAGCCGTGCTTTTGCTTCATGACAATACAAGAGCATAAATTGCTAGTGTCATATAGTCTATCATTGAAAATCTACTGTTTGAGTGCTTAAACTACCCTCCATATTCACCCGCGATCTTGCACCTTCAGATTTCTGCACCTATGGCCCACTGTAAGATGCACTGTACAATGCACTGAGTGAATATGGAGGGTGTTTAAGCACTCAAACAGTAGGTTCTCGATGATAGACAATCTGACACTAGCAATTTGTGGTCTCGCATTGTCATGGAGCAAAAGCATGGCTTCACTCAACAAACATCTGCAACACTTTGCTACTCCCGCTTGGAGCACTCCTGTAAGGGTGCCACCATCTTGTGATACTATTTCCCAGCATTCTATGTGTGAGGTGGGCTTACCAGCCCTAGCTATGAATAGCTTAAGCATGCCTCCACAAAGTAACAAATATGTAACTATCACAGTTGTATTTTAGATTTTTTATAGTACTTTTCCAGTTATTTATTGAATGACCCTTGTATATCTTTGGGTGGACTGACTTTTGGATCACCCTGTACAATTGATGTTTGCAGTGCTTTGTATGAGGGGAAGTGAGTAAGTAAGTTAATAATGGACATAGAAATGAAACAAATAAGAGTATTGACTTGAAAACTACTTTTATTTCTTGAAGAATTGAGGAAATTGGATGCACTTAAAGAAGAGACAAAATAGGATGAACTAGAAGAACAAACAAAATCATGGAGTTGTAGAAAGAATGAAGGATAAAGATAGGAGTGTAGGAAAGTTGACAGGATGGTGGAGAGTCAACCTTTCGGAGATACAGTGATGTGGAAATGTTCAGAAATATATTGTTGCACATCGTTCTTTCTTCATCATCCAGTGTAATCGAGACTTGCATTGGTGACTTTAGTTTTTATTTTGATTATTTATTTATGTCATTTATAAAATTACAAAAAAGGAGATTCATCTATTTAATTAAAAGTTTATAAACCTATAGATATTGTAGTTGTGTTTTTATATGGTTGTTTTAAACAAATCTTAATATGGATATGTTGTTGTAAGAAATCACATATTTGATTTTTTTTTTATTTTTTTTTGCATAATGTTAGAAACAGTTAGATACAGAGATTGATTCACATTTATGTTAAGAAAATTGGAATGTTTTGTACCTCTGTTGAAACCCCATGTGCCACTTCCCTTGTGTTCTATGAGCATCACTTACAAAGTCATGGCAACTATTTTTTGCAAGCAAATGTGTTGTTATGAAAATATGAAAAGACACATGTATTTTATCAACAATGTCTCTTACATGGGTTACTCAGGAAGTATTGCAGGCAAAGGAGAAGAGTAAAAATCATAAGAACAAAGTCATCTACGTAATAATGTTGATCACAATGGTTTGCACGTACATTAACACATTAAGAACCTTCAAAGTAATGTCCAAGGCAATCAGCTGTTCGCTGCCAACGATGAAGAAGGTGATGCATATCATCAGCTACTCCATTGTCCAATCCGGTAATCTCGGGTCGTACTGCATTAGCGATGACTTCTCGTGTAGGGAAGTGTCTCCCACAGAGTTAAGCTTTCAATTTCGGTATCAAATCGAAATCACATGGTGACAGACCAGGTGATTGGGGGGGGGGCCGCTCGAGTACTTCCTATCTCAACATTAAGACTGTTGTTCTCGGCACCTGAATAACCCATGTAATAACACCATTGGTAAAGTACATTATGTCTTTTCATATGTATATTGTGAAATGTTTTTGTATAACAACATATTTGCTTGAAAAAAAAATAGTTGTGATGACTTCGTATATGCCTTGTATCTTGGCTAAGTCATGGCGTTGGTGAAGAGCACAGAGTGGAATACTGTCCCATCCATCATTGCAAGTTTTCCTTCTAGTTTGTGAGGTCATCAATTGCCCAAGGTACGTTTGAGTAGACCAAAACAGAGTGGTTCATATGGAGTGTGCTTTAGGGTAGAGATTTCATATATAGGAATAGTGAGCTTGGTTCTTTTCATAGTCTACATTTGTTAACCTTGTTTGTTATTTCTTTTTCTAATGCTATACACAGTTGCTTTAGATATGGTTCAATTATGACTTTTACATTATTCAATTATCTGAGAATATGAGAATTCTAGGTTAGAAATTGCATTTTTATATCCTTCCAAAACTGGGATTATTAGCTGTGGCATTGTTTCTCCTAGGCCTAAAACTAAAACGGGATTTTGTTTCTCCTGGGAATGGCTTCTTGTGACAACAATAACATGAACTTACGACAAGAACCATGCCAGTTCCAATTCTGTAACATAAACGTGAATCAACGTTCCTTTAATAGCCTGCATAATACCAGTGGTAAGATATAGCCGGTTTGCAAGTGATTGAACAAGTGCTTCATTAAAGCTTTCTTCTATAAAAAGTACGTTTTTTTATAAGTATACACTCTTGTGCACGTTTTCAGAGATATTTTTTCAAGATGCTTTTTTTCAAAACAACTCCTAGAGATGATGCTTATTTGCTTTGACAAAGCAGAAAGGATCCTTGTAAGACAAGTGATGCATTGAATACAGATTTGAAGGAGAAAGGATTCCAAATCAGTTCCTCTACAGTTCGCAATCGCCTTATTGTGGTCAGACAATGAAAGAAAAATGGTATAAATGGGCAAAAAAAGTACAAGGAATAGATGAAAGATGGTGCAGAAAAGTCCTCTTCACCAATGAAAGCCATTTCTTTGTACAGGATCAGTGAAGTCAGCATGTTCACAAAAGAAGGGTGATGTTTTGGGGATGCTTTAGTTATGATGGTGTCGGAAGCCCACAGCCAATAGAAGGAATGATGCACTCGCCACAGTATATTGAGGTTCCATGTACAAAAGAAAGTTGTTTCTATTAATTTGCACAAGGGTGTAGATTCTTTCAATAATTCAGTTCTGATGAGAACTGATGGTTAAAAAAATATTAACATCTTGCCATTGTATAAAACTGATGCCTTACACAACATGTATATTCACAGTTAACTTGCTGTATCCTAGTCCTTTTGCACCCACATGATGATATCTTGAATTTATAACATGCATGTATGTTTGGATATATATTAATTGTAATTTCTTTCAGCATGTAGGGCCTGCACATAATTATCGCAACAGTGGAATGGCAAGACAAGTGATTCGTGATGCTGGCTATGAAATTGCTTTGGGGATGATGCCAAAATCTATTGGTCCTTTAACATTTGTTTTCACTGGATCAGGAAACGTTTCCCAGGTTAGATATTAAAGTGAATTAAACTTTATTTCAGATATTATTCCTTTATTAGATATATGCAAGAAATGATATAAATACAAGGATGTAATATTTTAATACATGCTAATTTATTAAGGGAAAAATAACAAAGGAATAAAAAATAAGGAAAATTGTTTCTACAAAGTTAAACAGATGTACTATGAACCAGATATTGTGGATAAGGGGAAACCACTTATCCACATAGAAATTTTAATACGATGAATACGCATTTCGGCAGCCACGCTGCCTTCTTCAGCATCTAAAGGGGGAAAGCTACGATCAGAGTAGGTAAGCTAATCGTAGCTATTGTAGCTCTGATCGTAGCTTTTCCCCTTTACATGCTAAAGAAGGCAGCGTGGCTGCCGAAATGCATATTCATCGTATTAAAATTTCTGTGTGGATAAGTGATTTCCCTCTGCCGCATTGTTTCTACAAAGTTGTTAAAAACAATTGCATATTTGTGTTACATTTTTAAAACTGTCTGTGATCTAGAACATCTAAATTGCCCCAATGAATGTTCATTCTGTGAAGGATTGAACAGAAAAAGTTGAAATTGTGAATATTTTCAGTTGCTTATTTTTATTATTGACTTACAGAAAATTCGCAAACAGTCTCATTTTAAACTTCTAACCTCCTTGCTGCATTATTCCTTTTCCAACAGCTTACTTGGTTCCATTGTAACACCACTAGGTAACTAATTTATTGTTAAAAGAATCGACTGCTTAAAAAATTAAAATCTTCACACAATTTTGACACTGAAATAAATTAAATAATCTATAAATGTAAACAATTATTTTAATTTTATAGTTTATTTTAAAGTCAATATCAAATAGCAAGATAAAGTTCATTCAGTCACATATTTCCTCCCGAAGCTCCAGCTTCCTCTTCGTGACTGAGTTGACATATCTTTATTATCGGTCATTTCAAAAGGCGCATTCGGCAACTCAAATCTGACCGAGTCAGTTCTGACTAGGTCATGTGACCTATGACGATTTTATGACTTGCATCTGAGTTGATCTGAGTCGAAGTGCCGAACACAAAATCTGACTGACTTGAAGACTGAAGCGACATCAACCTGCAGAATAGATAATTAGATAGTTCATGGAGCAACCTAACATGGCTAATTTGAAAATAAACATGACAATTAGTAATAAAATCCTCACTGTCCTGAGCCCATTGAAACAGCGTTAATCACAATAAGGGCTACTATCAGCAACTGTTGCCATTTTCGAGAGCGAAGAAAACGAAATATTTTTAATCATATCAGAATAAAAATACAATCATTGTCCTGTAGTAGGAGGGAAAAGTTTTCGTATCGAAACGATCACATGACTTTTATTTGTGCAGGGGTACTCAAACTGTTATTTCTTCGTAGCGCACCTTAATTATGTTTATATTTTCTTAATTTTTTTTCGCGGCAAGGCAACGCAGTTTCACAATGCATAGCTGTACCGTGGCACACCCTTTTGAAAGCCTTTTGATAACACAGATTAAGAGGAAGAAACCCAAATTTTCCTTAATCTTTTATTATCCTTGACCCCTGCTACGGTGGACAGAAGAGAGGCTACGTCATGGATTAATTTTCTGACTTCCTCAGTCAAGAATTTTTCGACTGACCTATACGTCACCATTCTGACTTGATTATGATGTCACAAGTCCTCTGCCGAACACGTTTTCTGAGCAATCAGATCAGTTGCCGAACGTTTCGTGCCTCAGATCCAGTCAGATCTGAGTCAGATCTGAGTTGCCGAATGCGCCTAAAGAAACCACTTTCACTATTTCCTTTTTGTAGGTTCATAAAAAAATGGTCCCTTCACGTGGGTTTCATATGTCACTTGTCCATCCGTTGCTGGGTAGACCATTTTCCAAAAATCACATGGAGCATTGTCCTCCAACTTGATATCTCCCACTTGATGTGGTTTCGTTTTTCTGTGCCACGGTAGTCTCTTGACCATCGTTCCAAAATTTTTGTGCCAGCTACTGTGCATAATTTCAAGAATGAAATAATGTTCATCTTCTTCGATAATGGGATACTGGATACAGGAAGAGTGTTTAGAGCTGGGATTACTTCGCAAGTTTTGCCAGCAGACAAAAACTCCAGCCTCCTCCCCCCCCCCCCAAAAAAAAAAATGAAGTTAAAGTACAGATATAAATTTCCTAAGTTTCACATACCATCTTTACTGTATTGGCTATGTCCATGTCTTGAATTTATTTACAATAACAAAAAAGTATCACATTGATTTTGAACTTATTAGATATTTAATAAACTTGTATAAAATATCAATTTTTTTTAGGGAGCACAAGAAATATTTCAAGAATTTCCTCATGAATATGTTCCTCCTGAATTGTTACAAAAGGTTGCAGAACATGGAGGTAATGAAGGAAAAATTTACTTTCTTACAGTAAATTAAATATTAGTATTTGTACTTATGAGAGAGAATGAGAGAGAGAGAGATACACTTTCATATTCTGCATTTGATCAATGAAATGTGAATGTGAAAATGTATCTCTCTCTTTCATAAGTACAGTCGGGTGCATAAAGGTTTTTACCTAAGTCAAAATTGTTTGGCTTCCTTACAATACTTCAATCCAATGAGATTACTTTTTCCAGGTATCTAGTCGAGCGCGCTTACTATGGAACGATTCTATTAAGTTTATGTTTAGCATTGGGGGGTAGGCAAGTTTTACGTCACGTGCTCAACTTTGTTGACAAAAAGATTACTTTGGCTGTTCTGATGAGAACTTTTGTTTTATTAATAATAAACTAATCTATTTGGTTAATAGTGTAAAATAAATGGTGCACAGTATCGATATAATTATATGCATGATCAAGAGATAAGCTGATGCAGCGCTCCTTATGGTGTAATGTGGAAGTGATTTACAGGTGAAAGCAGGGAATAAGGAGTGCCGTTCTCCCTATTCCATGGGTGTAAGTGGAAGCTATTTTCTTTTGAGTGCTCGAAAGCCTTTCGACGAAAGGTTACAAGTCTCATTTTTTGTGTATATATAAAATAATCAACGACAATTATGCCAAAACCATCCGAAATTTTTTTAAAATTTATTATTTAACTAGATGGATCCCGGAGAACACCCCATCTTATTATTAATCCCCATCGCTTTTATTAAAAAATAATAAAATAAAAAATTGTCAGAGCAACAAATAGAATAATCATTATGCACAAAAAAATAGAATAACCAGAACTTAAATATCTCATTATGCTCAAAGAATAAGAAATGAGTTAATATATAAAATCAAAATAGCTTTAAACTAAATTTCTCTGAAAGTATTAAACTGACTTGTGAGACATAAAGTGTCAGCGGATAAAATGATCAGTTTTTAAAGCTCTTTCTAACGATATATAACATTTAACATAACATTTTCAGAGTTTTTCAGTAGTCACAAGGAAACGTCATAAAATGATCAAGGCAGGAAACGTTTTCTTTCTGCAAATCTCCAGTTTATTTAATTCAAAACAATGATTGAAGATTGTCTCATTACAACAATCCCTGGCTTCTGATGGAGTGTCGTAACTTTCTTTGTTTGCTTCAGATGCGCATGCGCAAAAGTGCCAATTATGCTCTTACAAAAAATGCTTTGCGTTTTAATATATAGGATTATTTTAATAATAGAGAATATTAAATGATTTGAACAAAAGAGGATTTTTGTAAAAGTAACTGTGGTATGAATTGGTGTATATTTTATTAAAATATAGAATAAAGCATGACATGACAATTAACATGAAAAGTTTTTTAAACCTACAAATAAACAGATCAAATTGCACACGTGGATGAAAAAACTTTAATCTGTTTATGGTGTTCTTTACATACACTGTTTAAAATTTAAACGAAATCAAAAACGCGATAATGAACAAAAAAAAAATGTCTGTCCATATCGGATTCAAACTCTGCCATTCGAGGCAGTAGGCGGAGACTTTAACGATATTGCTGCCAGCGGCTATCGCTTATTATTGTCAGGAGGGAGCAGACGACGAGCACATCCCAAGCGTATACCTGCTACCCTATTTTCATTCAGAAGGGACAGGTCCATTCTAATCTGCCTTGACTCTCAGCACAAATACCTGATTTTGCAACCGATCAACATCCAGAAAGCTCAGCCCCTACGGAGTAGGTAAAAACCTTTTTGCACCCGACTGTACCTTAAGTGCCTTATCAGTAGATAAGGTGTTTGCTTTCTCCTCTTACTAGTAAATAAATATTATTTGTTTTGTAAATAAATATTCTTTAAAAAATGACTTCATAAATCATATCTCATTTTTAAATGATATATTCATTATTAGTATCATACAACTTGAAATTTGTTTGATTTGAGATTTTCAAAATAAATAAAAAATCATCGAATAAGAATTACAGTTGAAGTACATTAATTGACAATTAATATAAACATATTTGCTTTTCAACTTGAATATAAAATGTGAAATTCCACTAATCAAAATTAATCCATATAGTTCATGAAATGGAGAGTTGATGAAGTTGGAGGCCTTTCAATACATAGCCGGAAAGAAAACACAGAGAATTCCCACTGGTTTTGCCTTGATAAAGCCAAAAATAAAACAAAATTCTGTGTGTTTTCTTTCCTGCTATGGATAATTTACATTGTTACAATTTTTAACTATTAAATGTTTTTTGATTGAATCATTAATCATATGAAGCAGATGAATGTTGTAACTGGTCATTTATATTGTTCATTGGGGATTGAGGATAATAATAGAAGACTATTGATCTTGAAATTATACAAGATCTGAATTATTGATCTAAGGAGTTTAAATGATAAATTTAAATGAGTTTAGTCTCCTTATAATGGGGAAAATCGTGAATTAATAAAAACAAAAAAATAAATAATAAATAAAGTCACCAATCTTGAAGAAATTTGTGAGATGGAAGAAAACTCAAAGGATGTAGTCTATTGAAGATG
The DNA here is from genome assembly GCA_023313115.1 of Rhysida immarginata. Lineage (NCBI taxonomy): Eukaryota > Metazoa > Arthropoda > Chilopoda > Scolopendromorpha > Scolopendridae > Rhysida > Rhysida immarginata. The sequence continues at coordinate 304,899 of JAHWFO010016460.1, forward strand.
TTGTTGATAGTAGAAATAAACCCAGTCTATTGAGGATGTAGATGAAGTCTTGTGCAGATAATGTTGATAGGGAAAAACAATAAATGGACACTACTTTTAAACAACAATCAACAATATATATACAATAGCCAACATTCATAACCAACAATTACAACCAACTTAGCTTCATCACCTTTATATCAATTGTTAAATTCTTATTTCAACTGTTTTCAACATTCAAAAATATTTAATCCAACTGATGATGAGAAAAATTCTCGAAAACGTTTTTTTATATAAATTTTATCCCAAATATTTTGATCACCCTCTTCAAAATTTCATCTGTACTTCAAGATTATCGTTTTTCCCTATCAACATTATCTGCACAAGACTTCATCTACATCCTTCAATGTGTCTCCTTATTATACATGTTTGTCTCCTTCAAAGTGTCTCCCTTGCTTGCAATGCACTGCTCTCATTGTTTAGCTGAAATAAATGAATGATGATTATTTTTAAGAATTTCGTCTGAGGCTTGATTCATAGCACTGCATCACTGGGGTTTCCTTTCATTATCGGATAATAGGAAACCTGAATAATACGAACAAATTTCTGTTCCTGAGATTCGTATTAACGGTGAACAATAATGGTTTTGTTGTAATTACTTTTTTATAGTTTTAATTAAAGATGGTAAAATGGGAATGATTTTATTGCAAAAATTTTTTTTGTTTTAAGGCTTTGATGTTTTTTGCCCCTTATGTACAGTCGGATGCAAAAAGTCTTTTACCTGTTCCGTAGGAACTGAGCTTACCGGATGTTGATCGGTTGCAAAATCGGGTACTTTTACTGAGAGTTAAGCCAGATTAGACTGGACCTATCCCTTCTGAATGAAAATAGGGTAGCAGGTACATGCTTGGGATGTGCTATTCATGTGCTCAACTATGACTTAAGTCTAATCCTTTATGCACCTTACTGTACGTACAACAGAATAGAAATTATTTTAGAAATTGTGAATAATAAATAGCATTTAAAGGGAATGCCTTGAAAAAGGTTCTGTAATTTGATGCTCTTATAAAGGGCAGCTTAATATACAAAGATATTAAGGAATTTTGTTTCTTAATTTATTTTCAAATTTCTTTTGCTTGTTTCATAATGAATAGAATTAGTAAGTGTGATTATCGTAGTAGTAACCAATGCTAAAATCAGGCGAGGTGGCAAATGTGTGAAATAACAGCGTGCTGCCGCTATCGACCAACTTCATAGAATCCTGGTTATTGCAAATGGCAATTTCATGCTTCATGTTAAGTTTCTGTTGTATATTTTATGTTTCACTATTTATAAGTAATGAGCATGTTGTAATGTGTTATTATTGTAACTTGTTTATTGTTTGTTAAGTTTAAAATGGTATTTTTATTCGTATTTTAAAAAATTTACTCATTCATTTACTCGTGCAGGTACCATATCACAGTAGATAGGCCTATTTCATTCCTTCAGCAGTTAGCAAATGTCTGGCTGTCACGGTTGTTGTTCTTGAAGATCACCAGAATTAGGCCTGTTTAGATTTGGAACAGAATCGAGTTTTAGTGAATTTCGTTTTAATTGACAATGAATTTAAAATGGGAGGATCGTAGAAAAAGTATGACACTTCAAAATGAACTGAGCACCCTGGTGTTCGCATTTGGATACGAGTTCTTCGCTGGCAGTAGCTAATTCACGGTTTCTTAATCGATTCTGATTGTAGAAAGCTATGAGACATGAAGTTTCTATCAGATTTCTTATTTACACACCCAAACAGAGAACAATTTAAAGGAATGCTGATAGAAAAAAATGTAAGCAAACTTATACATTATGTAGAATCAAACCTAGGCTAGAATCAAAAGCGGTTCTCGTGGCAGAAAATGACTTCTTGTTCCGCTGATTCTCCTGAGGGGACGAAAGGGCCACTTTTCAATCTTCCAAGGCATTTTTCTTATAAGAATTTTAGGATAAATCGAAAAATTACTCTGCATACAGAATAAATAAAGTCGATTTTTTCCGTGGAGTTTACCTTTAAGAAACAGTAAGAAGAAAAAAAAATATTGGTTGAAAATTAATTTTTAAAATTACAGTTTAATGTTTCAAATTTTTCCTTGTAAGCGAGTGCTAAAAACCTGTGATTCGCTGGTCGACGACGCAGGTAGTGACATCTTGCGAATGTGCCAAAGAATGACGCAAGTAATCACACTTATTAATTCTATTTGTTATGCTTGTATCCTTAAGAAATAATTTAATATTCTGTGTTTTCAGCCACCAATAAGTTGTATGCATGCTCTGTTAGTCGTTCTGATCATCTTGTTCGCAAAGATGGTGGGCCATTTGATGCAACCGATTATGATGAACATCCGGAACAGTATTATTCTACATTCAGTAAAAAGGTATGATATCGATTTTTTATTTTATGGTCGAAAATGGGTTATAATGCAATTGGCAGGAACAAAAGTTTATAACTGAGCTTATATTATGAATGAGTTTACTTAATATGCAAGTTTATGTTATCATTGAGGTCAAATTCAAAAGCTTTCAATGTATTAGGATCAGATTTTACAGTTCAACCTCAGTGTAATGAAATTTCAGTTTAGCAGTTTAGTGAATTTTTTCTTACTCCTGGTCACATCCTTCTACATGTATTTTGGTATAAAATTGATTTCATTTTAAGGAATTTCACTGCAATGAACTTTCACTTTAACGATTGTATTTAGTTAGTCTTGCCAACATTGTGGCAATATCTCACTTTAACAAATTTGTCGAAGCATTAGGCCTATCTTGATGTCCATAGTAGTATGCTTTAATACAAGACACGGTATAACTGCCTAACCAATCATTCTGAAATAGTGATGAATATAAAATGCTAACCATGAATAAACATTAAATTGCTGTGAATAAATACAAAATAGATGCACAAGACCATTGCGCACGTAGTAATTAGAACATCGAATTTTTTAAAATTATTTACTCGTAGTTGTGTAGTTGAAGAATATTTTATGTGTAACTCTTTTAATCTCCTTTTTAATGTACTTTTATTATATATACTTGCCTTGGATTTGACTTTTTTGCTTATTGTAGATAACTACAGCTGAAGCTCGAATTTAAGCGATCATTTCGAGAAATAAAGATTATGCGGAAATCATTGAATTCCTTCGTCGTCATAGTCAACAAAAATGCTTTCTGCATGGTTTTTTTTCACTAAGTGCATTGTAAACAAACAACAAAAAGTGCTTAGTTGTTGCATTTTCCTGGGTCACTATCTGATATTCTTCTGGTTAATATCTTCACCTCCTGGCTGCTGCAACCATTTACAGCAGTCGTTAATCCAGGTCCATCTAGGGACCCAACTCTTCGGCCTCTGGCCATACAGGCCCTGGATGGACGTATTGGATTACAATCAATAAATAAAAAAAATAAATAAAAAAAATATTAGAACAGGAAATGCTTTGAAATGTAATAACAAAATGAGTTGTTTTTTTGTGAAGCTATGAAGATGTTATAATACTCCTTCCTTATTTGAAAATTTTATATGTAATTTCAGTCTAATGAATTTCACTTTAATGAAATTTCAGTTTAACAATTTTTTTTTTCTCAATCTCAAAAAATTCGTTAAACTGAGGTTCAACAGTACTTTAATCTAAGGTTTTAAAGTTACATATTCAATAGAATCGGTGCTACAAATAAATACAGTGGGATAAGTGTATTGGTAAATCTTTTTGAAGAAATTTCATGCATAAACTCTGTAATCAATGGCCGTTTAGTTTTCCAAATTTTTTTTTCGAAATTGTCTTCTGAATATTGGTTTTGTAAAATATTTTATTCCCCTGACACGGATAAAACCTTGCTAACTCTTCAGTATTTCCTAATGACTACTTCAAGGTTGGTACTGGATAGACATATTCTTTCTCTGAGCTTGAATCTGCCTCTTTCATAACCAGTTTAATCTGCTTCTCTTTTGTAACTGCCTCAATAATGTTGTCATCAGACAAGATTTCAGCACTTAACTGAAGTTGAGGGTACGTTCTAGGGATGTGCGATAGTGAGAAAAAAACTATCTACTAGTAATAACACGTTAATTTTTTAGTTAACTCGATACTATCAAGATATAGTCTGCAACTATCGATAACTTTCATGATAGTTTGCAATTATGAGTAAGGAATCGAATGTTCAAAGAATCCAACATCAAGAACAAAAAGTTAGCATGTTTTGCTAAAAACTTTAACTTTTATTTAACAAAAGAATGAAAAATACATTACACTTCTCAAAAAATTAACATATATGATATGTATGATCATCGCATAGATTTGTAAGAGGTAGATATTTTACAAACTTAATACCCTACTTTGAAATAAGTATCTTGGAATATCGATGGTCATTAATACTAGGTAACCACAAAAGTTCTTGCCGTTTTTGTGTTCAAGAACTAAAATTTATCATTTTTGGTATCTGATATTTTAACAAACATAATTCTTAATGTAAATGTGAAATTATTTATATAAGTATTTATAAATGTTACTCATAAAATTATTAATCAAATGAATTTAATTTTTAAATAAATAAATAATTAGTTTATCTTATAATGTGTATATATGAAGATGGTTTTAACCCAAAAATCTTCTCCTTATACCTTTTTCTAAATTGTATTGATCATTAGAACAGGAGTCATTCATTTAGTTTTTCTTCCATTTATTTATTTATTTATTGAAAAAAAAAAAAAGGACATAGTATAAAAGTATCCTAGTCGGGGCCTGTATGGCTGAAGGCCGACATGTTAGGTCCCTGAGAGGGATTATGCAGAAAAAGCGTGCTAGTTATTCATGGAATTGTCTACCAATTGAGTGTCTACCAATGTTTATGGGTATAAAATTCACTATAAAATTTAAATAGATTCATGCTATATGGTGATATCATTTTGTAAATATAGTATTAAAATTCGAAATTAAATAAATTATAATACAGAAATAAATTACCGTAAATGCCCGATTATAAGCCACCCCCCCCCCCAAATTTAAGGTAAATTTTGGTACAAAATTTTTTTTCCCCTTAAATTTCAAGCCATGACATCATAATCGATAATGCTAATTACATCACTGAAAAATCAAAACAAACACACTAAATGCAATGTTGAAACTAGTTTATTTACATAAAAAACAAAAAAGGTATCAAAATCCTTCAAAACTTTCATCCTCACTCTCCCCAAAAAGTTCATTCCACGTCTCTTCCGTCAGCTCTATATCTGCGTCCCAACCTGGACTGTCCTCTTGTTCCTGCTCGTGCTCCTCCTCCTCTTCATTGTCATCTTCCTGTATCCATAGAAAATCGTCTTCTGTTCCATCCAGCTTGTTGGCTATTCCGGTTTTCAAGAAGCTTTTCACCACCATTTGAGATGGAATGTCATCCCCGCTGGATTTAACCCATGACGTTATCAGGGACAAACTGGGTTTCTTAATGTTTCCTTCCTTGGTCAGTTCTTTATCTCCTGACGCCATCCATGAGATCCATTTCTGCTGTAGTCTGTCTTTAAACGGTTTGTTTAAGACAACATCCAAGGGCTGTAGTAGAGGCGTGAGCCCCCCTGGTATGACTGCCTGAAAAGTGTTCAATTTTTTGAGTTCCTCTTTAATGTTGTCCGTTTTATGGGCACGAAACTGGTCCCAGACGAGTAATGCTTTCATCCTTAGAAGGGCACCAGGTCTTACATTCCATACCTTGGTCAGCCAGAGGTTAACTCCATCCTCGTCCATTCACCCCTTGGGATGGCAGTGTACCACCACTCCAGGAGCTAGCTTCTCTCCTTTTGGAATCGTCTTCCTCTTGAAGATCAACATTGGTTTTAACTTCGTGTCGTCAGCCATACAACCAAGTACCACTGTGAAATGCGTCTTCTCATGGCCTGTTGTACGAATCGGGATAGACTTCTTTCCTTTGGCGTCTATTGTACGATTACCAGGAAAGTCAAACCACATAGGAGTTTCATCCATGTTTCCTATTTGGCTAATTTCAAAGTCAAATATTTTCCTCTGTTTGATGATAAAACTATGAAACTGCGTCACCTGATGATCCAATTCCTTGGGAAGTTTCTGGGATATTTTAGTTTTCTGGCGAATACATAAACCATGTCTCACCAGAAATCGACGTGCCCATCCAATAGAGGCCTTAAACGCAGGATCCGTGATCATCTTTTTTGCTTGCAAACGAATTAGTAGCATATTCACTATATAGCCATCGCATCTTTGGTCCGTTATCCATTCTGCCAACTGTTTTTCCATCTCTGGATAGACTGCTGGTTGTCCTCTTAGTGCTTTCTTGTGTCTGGGCATCGTTGCGAGAGTTTCCTTGTTCTTACGCCAGTCTGTGACATTCTTCTCAGATACAGAAAACGCCCTTTGAGCTGCTCTATTCCCATACACCTCTGCGTATGCAATAATTTTCAGCTTGTAACAAGCTTCATATGAAGATCGCTTTCGTTTAAGACCACGATTATCCATTGATATATCCTGCAGATGGTGAAAATAAAATGTAAATTTGAAAGCATAACCTTAAACAGGAAGATTTATTTTTAAATTATCTTATTAAAAATAAAACATATATTAAATTAATGGCAATAATAAAGTAGAATGATAATAGTAGAAGTAGACGTTCATACTTACCAATGAAATCTGGAGAAAAATCGGACAGCGTTATGGATCAGCGTTTAAGAAGTGAATAGCTTGGAGTAAGTGACCTGGTTTGTGTTAAACTTGAAAAATTTAGGGTTTTTATAGCAATCACTGACCAATCAATGAAATGTGACTTTTGTTTATAGGTGCCAGTTGGCTAATCAGTAAATAAAGAATTGTACTATAGGACGTTTGTGGTAGGGATGCAACATCGAATCAAAACATGGATGTTTAATATCATATGATAGTTGAAATTAAAATATCAATATTTCGATATTATCGAGGAAAATACAGCGATGTCGTTCCTATTTCACATTTTTTTTGGCTGATTTTGTACAATTCTTTGATTTTTTGTAAAATTCCCTGACCTCTCCCGGTCGCTAATCACCCTGTTATTAAAACTTATAATTAGAAAAATTTTAGGCTAAATTAACGTAGTAATGGGTAGAGCCGTGTGATGCTTAAAACATCGCGACATCAAGGTTAGCATCGATGTCAGAAAAGCTACTCGAGGTTAACGAGAAAACATCGAGGTTAACATCGATGTCAGAGACACCACTATTCCGCATAAATGAATTTATAAAATTAAAAACCCATATGTACATTTCGGAGATCTGTCTCCTTCTTCTCTTCTGTTGTTGTTAATAGCAAATAAAAGAAAGGTCTTCACTTTGAACCCAAACACCCAAATGTTGGGGACAAAGAGAAAAGATAAATAATATTTTGTAGTCGATTAAACAATAATAAATACATATTAATTTAATAAAATTTAAGTGCTGTGACATATACCGTAAGTTAATTTCGTTTGAAGTTCATCAGGATAAAATGCAACTCCGTGGCTGTGTTCGTTAATTTATTCAAAATGGCGGCATGCGAAGCAAAGTTGTGTTTATATCTCCTTCGAAGTTAGTTTCCTCGATATTTTCCATAGATAAATAATTTTCTATAGGTGATTACTGTTAACAATAATAAATTTATCAAATAAATATCTGTTTAAGTGGAATAAAATAACTACTTGTTTGCTATTCAATCAAACATGGCCACAGCTGGTATCGAAACAAACTATATCAACATCGATAGGTAGCCCATCGACAGGTAATTTTTGCTAGGCTCGAGTAAACGTTGCACCCCTGTTTTTTCACTCAAAATTTGGTACAAAATTTTGCGACTTATATTCGAGCATTTACGGTACTTATAAACGATAAAAGTAAAAGGAAAAGTCGAACGTTATCCAACAAGATTTAGAAAGGCCTGATGATATGTGAGTTACAGAAAATATATTTTTTCAGTTCCTTCTTAAAGGTAGAGAAAGACATGGGAGAGCGAAGGCTATCAGGGAGAAGAGACCACCATCTAACTCCATTGTAAGAAACACAACGGCGCTGATAGTTAGTTTTTGTAAGAGCAGTTCTAAAAGGGAGGGAGTTACGGGTGGGGTAGGAGTGTATTTGATGTTGGGGAACCAGGATTAGCGGGGTAGTAAGAATTAGATTTCCATTAATAATTTTGTAGACGAAGGCTACTAATTGAACTACATAAAGTTGATATATTGTAGCAATCTGATAGGAGTTGAGGAGGTGAGAGACGGGAGAGGGTTTGCGAAGTCTAAGTAGTATTCTAAGGAACCATTTTTGTAAGCAAAATAAACTAACTAAATTAAAATCTAGATGCGCCCCAAAATTGAATACCATAACATAGTCTAGAGCGAACTAACGTGTAATATAGCATGAGGAGGATATTTGGGGGGAGGAAGTGGAGACAGGAAATCATACCCAGTTTCAATGAAAGAGTTTTCAACAGGACATTGATATGATCGTTCCAGGAGAGGTTGAGGGATATTTGGAGGCCTAAGTATTTGAACGAGAATGTTTGAGATATTGGGTGATTATTGTAAGAGATGAGTAAAGTATTTGGGACATGTTGCTTATTTCGTTGATGGAAAATCATATATTTGGTTTTATTAAGATTTAAGTGTAATTGATCCATTTGTTGAGGGAGGAATATTTCAACTACAAACTGTTTTACTTAAAAACAATACTAACTTTTTATTTAAAAAATTTAAAAGGAATTCGAATTCTAAACAACGCACCCATAATCCAGCTACCATGTGCATGTAGCAAGCAAGTTTTTAGGCAAGTTGGGTAGTAAATTAAGCTGCCCAATTCGGGTGACCAACTCTTAACCAGGGAATTTCGGGATATTGACCAAAAAATTTTGGACAGCACAAAAAACACCAAGAAAGGAAGATGTTTTTCAGTTAACGTGAAATTTCGGGACAAAAAGCGTCCCACTAGGATCAAATCTGGACCCTTACAAAAGGCCACAAAATCGGGACGTCCCGAAAAACTCAGGACAGTTATCACCTTATACTCGACACAACAATGAACCGTGCTTCTATAATTTTCTTTCTGCCTTTGCCGCTTAGCTTTATATTGTGAAATACAAAGCTAAGAAGACTTCTTGGTCTTATTTAGTATTAGTTTACCACCAGTGATGGCGCTCTGTCAACTATCGCGATAGTTACTAAAATTATCGTGATAGCATCAACTTACTTGATATTCGATAGTAGGGCTTAGATATGTATTGTTTGTCTTTGATGAGCCTAGACATCGTCAATCATCCCAATTAAAATGACATCGATATTTGCATGTGTACCTTTGGATGGTTCTCCTTATCATGCCATTTGTCAAAGCCTCTTTGAAAGAGTGGTCTGTGAAAAGCCTAAAAGATTCAGTTTCCTTATGGTTGGCATCTGCTATCCTGGCACCAATGTTCAAAATCTGTTAGGTGTTTGCCTTGTTTTCCCTTGTCCAATTGGAATTAAGGCAAAGATGCACTGTGATGTCCATTGCTCCCTTCCATTTCAGATTATCTGAATATGAAAATGAGGGGCAGATCCATTTGCAGTTCTAAAAATTGGCATGTGAGTGTATAGTATAATATTATTGAAGGAGAATTCTTTTGTATTACTATTATTTAAATAATTAGACGATGGTTTATGTAGTACTAAATTTGATATCTAGTTTTAAATTAATATTTAAATTGCACCCTCACTCCTACTGAAAAAATGTGCAATAAAAGGTTGTTACCTCATTAAAATGCCAAGTTATTGTTAAGAGGATAAACAAAGCAACAATAAACAAGCATGAATAAATTTTCAAATAAAACTTTTAAGTTAAAAAATACAAAATTCAAAGATAAATTAGTAAATTAAAGTGAAAATATATTATCACACATGCTACCACAATGAGGGATAAGAAGTGACTGGTTAAACACTTTTCTGATATCTCTTTTCTCCCAGAATGTTTTAATGTACCACAGTCATCTTTTTTTTTTTTATCACAAGTAGGTTGTAAACTGCAGTTTTCGAGTGTCCAAATAAGCAAGCAATATCCCTCTCTGACTTTTCTGCACAAAAGTAACAGTGAATTTGATGTATTTAACTTTTAGTTAAAGATTTACCATGAAGCATGACAAATAATAAATTTGAAAGGATATGTACCGGTACTTAAAAATAATAAAGTAAAAATTATGTGGACTCATCTCAAAAATTTAATTAGTAAGTAGCAGAAGAATGGAGCACTTATTGGTTTCACAATGTCCATCTGTTAGTCTGTCGCCTTCATATTTTCTATATTTTTTTTCACGTAGAAAGTTAAAATTCCAAACATAGCTTACCATGGGCATTTCATCCTTCACTAACTGAGGTTTGATTGGCCCAAATTATGAAGATGGGAATTAGAGAGATCCAAAAGGTCTTAGAAGGGGGTGGTATTTAGGTTGTAAAGGAGTGAAATTCAGTATGCAGATTCCTCTAGGCAAGATCTACCTTACTATGAAGTTTGGGACAAATTGTCCCAGTGGGGTCAAAGTTGTGGGGGTGGCAATCACTTGGTCTTTAGAACTACTGTAATATAAGTCATGTGATATCTCATTCCATCAGCATTGATGAAAAACGAAAGAAGATAAAGCTTTTACATTTTCTAAATATTATGTTTGTGAAAATCAATTATTTGATTTAAAAAATTTTGGGGGGGGGGGCAGGGTTAAAAAGTACCGATAAAAGGGTAAAAAAATAGGTGACCATTATTTTCCTATATCCTTCTCGGAGGGATTAATTTCTTGTTATATAATGAAATAATCTTTAAACACTATACTTGTAGAAATAATACTAAAACATTAAGTGACATTAAAGTCTGCATTGTCACAATTCCAAGTGGTCTTATACCGGGTGATCCAAAAGTGTGTTACATTTTTTTACATTATTTGGTATTTTCAAAAATGACCATACACACAAATACATAACAACTTTTCTTCCATTGTTAACAACATTTTCAGTGTTTGCTTTTCAGCAATTTAATGTTTTCATAAGAATAACAAGGCACGCACAAAACAATTATTAGTTTTATGAAAAAATGTAACACACTTTTGGATCACCCGGTATTTTTGAAATAGACTGTAAAAAAAAAATAATTTTTATAATTTTCTTGGGAAATTCCTTACCAACAAATACAGAATGTTTAAATAATGGAGAATAGAATAATATCTACAGTGAATTCGATTTATATTTTTTCCATTATAAATAAAAAAAAAATAGAATAAAGTAGATATTTATTATGTAATGTATAGTGTAGAAAATAGAAGGAAGAATTCCGCATCTTGGACCTGAAAAAAGAAACTTTGGCTCTAATACGAGTGCTCTCAAACCAGGCAAATTTAACAAACACGTTACTTTCTTTTTGAAGGAAAGCGTTACTATAGAGAATTTTTCTAAATAGAAGAAATTGGTTATGGCGGTTTAAGTAAAAGTTGTGGTCCCTGGTTAGAATCCAGGTCATGAAATTTTTCCTTCCCTATTCTACATTGTAATTATGAAGTGTTTGAAGAATTTTCTTCAGTTTCTTCATTTTTTTGAGATAATTATTTGTTGATATTACAATCCATCAGGCTCAATACTGCAACTTTTTACATTCAGAGTAATCAACCTTTGGGACCGTGGTACATTTGAAAAATATAAAATTGAATTAAGATGAAAAACAAAGGGAAAATTCTGCGACCTGGATTCGAACCAGGAACCACGAGTATCTAGCTCATTGCCTCTAAGGTGCAGAATTCTTCCTTTTGTTTTTTATCTTAATTTATTACGTTGTTGGAAAAGTCACACTTTTTCCATGTTTTTCAATGGTCGTTTATTTGTATAAAGAACAAAGATGACTCGGTGATATATAGTCCGTTTTGTTCGATAATCTTTTGCCATCTTATACCACATTTGCCATTACCATTACCATGAACATTATACCATGCAAAGAATTTTGAAGAGAGCAAAACAAGTGGAAGTCTGACGGTGCAAGGTCAGGCGAGTTTAGATGTGGCGACACATCCCATCCAAACTCCAATAATTTGTGATTAACTCGTGTATGGTCTTGCATAGCATGATGGAATATAAATCCTTTACAATTAACGAGCCCTGGGCATTTCTGGGTGATGGATTCATTCAAACTGCCAACAGTACACATTCGAATTGATTGTTTGGTTCCTTGGTAAGAGCTCGAAAAACAAGACGCCTTTAAAATACCACCACACTGATGAATGTCTGCTTTCGATGTTGTTTGAGGCACATAATCACATCAGGACCAAGACCATTTGCACATCTTCATGCCAGGACCATGACCGTTTGCATATCACATTGTTGCAAACAAGCCACTTCTGATCACCAGTTACCAGTCGCTTCAAAAAGGATCATTTTCCTCACTTTTAGTGAGCATATCCCATATAAGTTTATGCACGTCATCAAATTGAACTTCTTTGAGGAACCCAAATATAGAGTGTTCTAACATTTCCCAGCTTCTTCAGGTGGTAGGGAACACTTGAATGATGGATGTTCAATGTTTCTGCTATCTCTCATGTCATGTAACATGGGTTGACTCGATCAGTGCGTTTATTTTGTTTTTGTAAAATTGCGTCTTGACTTTTTCCGACAATGCAATAATTACCAGAGGTTGGATCATAGTTCCATTATTCAACTATTACTTTATCAAATTGAAATTATAAAAAAACATTATGTTGGATAAAAGATTTTATGTCACTGTGTCATTGATTTTACAAATATTTCTCTTGCGTTCATGATAAAAATTCTCTCCATCTATCAAACAACATCTTAATATTACATAAAAAAACAAGAGGAAAAAAATTCCGTGACCTGCATTACCATGAGTATCTAGCTCATCGCCTCTACCAACTGAGCCTTCACAGGCATGGGATAACAAGACCTGTTGTAACTCAAGGTTGTCAATTTGGAGGCCCAAAGATAAGCCAGAAACCCAGCTCACAGATTCAGAGTTTCTCCTTTTCAACCATCAGAAAGCTCATGAAATCACATAAGAAAGTAATAACCATAACTGTTGTAATGTTCTAAACAAAAGTAAAGATATTACATGAAAAAACAGAAGGGGAAAAATCCTGCGACCTAGTTTTATTTTTCCACATTGACTAGCTTTGCTGTTCTGTGTCTGCATAGCCTAGTTGGCTTTGCCATTGTCAAGATACCATAGTTCTTAAGAAATAAAAACTAATAATTCCTTTATAAATTGTTATTTTTTATAAATTATTTTTTCTCTTACATAGATAGCACCATATGCTTCAATTATAATAAATGGAATATATTGGGCTCCTAATTCTCCACGTTTGATTACTATACCTGATGCTAAGTACCTTCTTCGTCCTGCTCTAACACCATGGCTTCCTACTAATGTAGGTTCACCTCCACTTCCTCATCGGTTACTTGCCATCTGTGATATATCAGCTGATCCTGGTGGTTCAATAGAATTTATGACTGAATGTACAACTATTGATACACCATTTTGTCTTTATGATGCTGATCAACATCAGAATACCGAGAGGTAATTTAAGAATCTTCTTAGAATTAATATTAGTTATTTGTTTGTTATATTTTATAACTTATTGTTTATTTAAGATTAGGTAATGGAAGCACAATAATTTAAATAATAAATAGAATGCACGAGGAAACAATAAATCCACATACTCTTGGTTATTTGGATTTGTGGCTTCCTTGTGCATTCTTTCTAATATTTAAGGTTATTGAAGTTTAATTGTGATGCACATGATAAAACTTCTCTGAAAGAATTGTACAACTTATGTATGCATCCAAATTATAATTAATGTGTTGATGCTCATCTTGTGGCATCGTGTCGTGCTCATGTTGTTCTGGCATTAACAATAAAAGCGGCACAATAAAATAAAATAAAATAAAATAAAATAAAATAAAATAAATAAATAAATAAAATCTCATTTCTGTCAAATCTAAACAAAGAAAGTTGAAATTAATGGAAATTAATCCTTTGTATACAGTGTTTATTCCCCACCCCCCTCTAAAGTGTTTTTGCAAAAAAAACTAGGGTATCTTCATTTGTAACAATTTATAAATGATAATTTTGTGGGTAAAAATATGTTGAATTGATGTTTAAGTGCACTTAAACTTCATCAGTCCAATTTGAAATAACTATTACGAAGAAGAAATCATTGCTACTTAATTATCTAGTAATTCCCTTTAGTGAAACACCAGAGGAGAGAAACTCTTATCACCAAATGAACCACTAAGCTGTTAAATATGTCCAAATGTACTTCCTTGAAGTCACAAATTAGCTCAACTGATTGATGAAAATTCAACTCGAAGAGAAGATAATAATAAACTAAACCAAAGGCCTGCTTTGCCAGTTGAGGTAATTTGTGACTTTAAAGAAGTACATTTTGGACACATTGTAATAGCTTGGTGGTTCATCGTCCACGATAGCTCACTTGGTAAGTGCAATGCCAGCGATAGGCATGGTCCCTGGTTCTGGTCCAGGTCGTGGAATTTTTCTTTCCCTTTTCGTCTTTGTATTTACAAATTTGAAGTATATCCTCAGATTATTATCTTCTCTTCGAATCAAAATATACATTATCATTTGAATAAAGTGTAACGTTATGCCCTTTCATGCGTGTACACTTATTCAAATGTCCCATGAACTTGCTCGCATTATTAAAGCGGTGATCCAAATCTTGGTTCATAATGTTTTATCTTATCCCTGACCGATTTGTTGGTTTATTGTACCCTCAATAAAAAACCACCCAGCCTTCTTAGTATTCATAGACAAGGAGCAAAAAACATTGAATCGAGAGCATGTTAAAATCGAAGGCCCGGGTTCACAAAAGCGTCGTTAGCAACTTATCAACAACATTTCGTTGTTACAGCATCTAACAATGTTTTTTGGTATTCACAAAACCTGTCGCAAACAAAAATGTCATTACAGAGTCTTCTATGAGCTTTCTCTAATGAGTCTTCAAATGACAACTCAGAGCTATCGTTATAATGTCGTTACAGAATATTTAAAATGACAGAAGGCTTGCACACGACAAAGAAAGAGGTCATATTCTAATGTTTCAATTATTGGGACGTAGCATTGATGAAATATGAGTAATTGAACATATTTGATACTGTAGATTTTCTAGGGATGTGATTTTTCAACTAACCGAGAGGCTCAGTTGGTTTATAAATGGAAAAGGAAATTAGCGAACTTCAATCATTCCCCCCTCCCCTCAGTTGGTTCAATCATTCCCCCCTCCCGGCTAAAAGTTATTGAGTTCAAATAAATTTCTTTCTGTCAAATGTTTCTTTATCAACGTTTGATATTTTCATAAAAATAATTTCAGTATTTGAGCATTTGATGTTTTCTAGAAAGAGTTCTTTTATTATTTTTTTTCGTAGTCATCAAGTGCAATTCAGAAGAAGTAAATTGTTGCTTTTGCTTTTGATCTTTCTCTATTTTCCTTACTTCTGCTGTAGTCGGGATCCTTATTGGCTGTTTTCAAGCAAACAAAGATGTCATTTTTGTACTCTCGAAATCAGACTAGTATACTAATTAAAGGAACACTGAAAACACTAGTGCTTTTGTTGTTAATTAGTATACTGGTGTCCACGGTTGCTGGCTTTTGTTGTTTAAATCAGATTAATATTTTTTCATCGTTATGTTTAAAAAGACTAATGACCTGTATTGTGAATTGCATTTAAGACAAATAGTAAAATTGATAAATTTACCGACATCGTTACTGTATGATGTCATTAATAAAGACATTTTTGTGAATCCAGGCCGAAAATTGTAACTTTAATTAACACAAATGTATGAAAAGCAAGAGTATAAATAACTTGCAAATGAATCAAATGGTAACATGAACAGGGAATAATATTAAAATGAGAGGGTAGAGTCTACTTAAGTCTACTCGCCTAAAGTTGCTCGTTTCTCAGATCCTTGCTGAATTTCAGTGCGGCCACTTAAAGCTCTGCGAAACAACCATTCTTAACCCTGTTGATATGGACTCTCTGAGCGATTTGGTTGTCGATGTGCCGGCCTGGATATTGGACTACCCCTCTACCAAGAATCGTGACCTCCTTCTAGCTAATTACCTCAAGGACAAATTCCCAAAGAGCTTCTGTGTATACACCGACGCTTCCCTATCCCCGCCTGATCTGACGGGTGGCGTCGGGATTTACTTAAGGAACAGAGCCCAAATTTCTCAAAAAATCACTCCTGCTACCAGTTCGTATCAACTAGAACTCACTTCTATCCATAGAGCGTTACTTGAAATTGCTTCTCTCCCCCCAGGTCACTATCAAATTCTTTCCGACTCCAAGAGTGCTATTCTTGCTATCCAGTTAGCCCTAAACAAGGGCCGTTGGTATTTCAGAAGCCTGCTGGGTTATGTGGTGAATCTTCTTCTATTACTTAGATCAAAAGCTTATGTTATCTGCTTTATCTGGATCCCTGGCCACTATGGTTTCTACGGAAATGAATTGGCGGACAAGCTGGCGTACTGGGGGCGAGTGGGTGCGAAGCCGGCGAACTTGTCACGTGTTGATACCCAGGCGCTTGGCACTGTTGTTCGAAACGGCTTGTTGGTGCGATGGAACGGTGCATGGACTCTAGAGACTAAGGGAAGCCATTATAAGAATTTAATCCCGGTGATCGGTGGCGTTAACACTTCTGCCCCTAGATGGCTCTCACATCTTCAAAGATCAACCTTATTCCGGCTGCGAACTGGTCATCTACCTCTAAATTATTTTTGTCATAAGCTCCATATATTGGATTCGGCGCTATGCAAATGTGGATTGCCGGAAACAGTTGAGCACGCTCTCCTAAAATGTCCTCTCTTTCGCCGCCAGAGGGCCGTGCTGCTATCTGGCTTAGCTCGCTGCAACACACCCCCGTCGCTTCAAAATATTCTCCTTGCTTCCCCTCTATATCTGAAGACTAAGCGCATCATTATCTCCCTACTCTTCACCTTCCTTGAAGATACTGATCTTCTTACAAGAATTCAAGGTCCCTTAAAGCCCATTGATCATCTGTCCTAAAACTTTTTCCTGCTATTAAGCTCTATGCGAACTTTTGCTAAAATCAATCAGCTAGTCTCCACTCTGTGAGATGAAGGCTGTGGAAAAGAAAGAAAGAAAAGAAAGAGTCTTTAATGTTAAAGCTAAATACAGTGCTCCCTCTATATAACGGCACTCTACACAACACAAAATTTATAACTGCAAGTTCATGTAACAAAGTTATAAATTTGGCGCTATATAGAGTCCCATTATATAGAGGGAGCACTGTATTGTCCGAAAAAGTTTCCCCTTTTTCACAGGTTTTAAAGTGCCAAACCCTATCCTGCAACCCCTTAAATCAAAATTGTGATCGTGCCATTTAACATGTGGGCCCAATGTAATTTAATATTTGAGTATTATTAGTTTTCTCTTTCGTTTTGAAGTGCTGCTCAACGTTGGAATGTGAGTCAGGATCTGTTCGCCGTTGTTCCGTTGTCACTTGCAGTTTTGTAGATCCACAAATCTTACCAACGCTATCTGCTAGGAAGATCTCGCAAGGCAAAGTCAGCTATAGCCACTGACTCCCTGCTTTGCTATAGACACACCATTGATCAGAAATTGACCACCGTGGAGAATATTCCACTGGTGAAAAAGAGTAGCTCGCTCCATTGAGTTTTCACCCAGCATGTTTGTTGGTATTGGTAGTATTCCAATACTTGCCATCGACTCCAGATGAGCTTGGACAGCACAAAATACATTCAGACTTTCCTTTCCTTGTATCATGCCAGCAACTAGCTCTGCACCTGATGGAACACTCAATACCTAGTTGTTATGGGCTCCAAACAATCCTTCCACACCAACCATTCTTTCTTAACTGTTGCCTCCTTATATTCCTCTCCTTTCGGATCCAAACGTTAATTCTTATTTACCCCAAATCATATTCCTTTTTTTGTCCTTTCTCAAGAAGCCCGCTCTCGTTTGTGATTGTCCTTTCTCTAAGCCCCAAGTATAAAAACAACCAACCCTCGTTGCCCTTTAGTTGTTAATGACAACCCATTTACTCATTCCTTCAGCATAATATAAACAATTTCTTTCTGTGCTGAGAAAGATGAACATGTTCTTATGAATTTTGAAATCATAGCGTTCACAAAAAGATGCCTCTTACAATTGAAGAGAGATCAGGATGGGGGAAAAATGTTGAATTTCAAAAGTTCAAGAAAGAAAATAAAACTTAATAAAAGAATTGGTACAATACAAATTTGTTAAATGAATTTGTCGTAGTACTATTTATACCATCACACAAGAACTGATCGACCTTTTGCATAACAGCTTCTCTCGTCAAAATTGTATTTCATTGATCATGAATGAAACCAATAAGTTTTTAGAAGCAGCCATAAAATAAAAATGTCATGAAAAGATAAAATAAATGGTTTAAAAGAGCAGAGATGCCATTATTTTAGAAACTGAAATTTGGGAGCAATGCAAAAACCGAGTTGGTTCATGTGCTCATTCTGCAGTTTTCGACTGAAGTATGTGATAGTGTAAATGTGATGGCTCTGGGAATGTTTTTAGTGCTCAAAGTAGCAACTTTTTTTTGAGATGACTCTAGGTATGTGGAAATTACAGATGATGTCTAATAGACCATATGATGGCCTCTAACTGCTACACAAACTTATGGCATATGATGCACTAAATTCTCCAGCAGTTCTTGAGGCAGCACGTCCCGCTCCCAAACCATCACTTGACACATCTCTTGAAGAGTCCTAGGCAGTGGTCTGCCAAAGCCATCCCATGTGTGCTCAGTGCACACATCTGGGGAACAAGTTGACCAATCCATATTCTAGACGTTCTCATGTTCCAGATGGCCAATCCATATGCTGAATATTCTTGTACTCCACAATGTGAGCACAGCGTGGATAGGAGTTGTCATCTTAGTAGAGAAACTCTTGTCCGACTGCTCACCAAACAAGTTGCACATATTGTTGATGTTAGTAATTCTTGTTAATAACTACTATTATTTTTGTGCAAAATAAAGAGAATCTTTTAATAATTTTATAATTGTACATTAATATTTATTTTATTTCCAATTGTAATTTATAATTTTAAATTTATAAAGCAAATATTATTGCATTGTTAAACACTTAAGAATAATTTTATGTATTTCAAGTACATGTAATGTTAACAATGAGGACGTGTTCACATGAAAATGCAATTACTTGAACACAATATTGTAATAAATTTCATTTCAGTTTCAACTTTTGCCAACTATAATGAAAATTGGTTCCTGTAAATGTTTATTCTATTTAGTAATCAGTATAATGAATAAATGTCACCTTTCTATATAAAAATCTAAATGATATTCAGAATATTTATATCATCTTCTACTGCGTACTGCATAGCCAATATCGGTTTTGCACACTCCAACATTCTAGGATGTCATGGTAGTAGACCTGGGCTGTTATTGTACCACGATTGAACACATGCAGTGATGCGCATGCATCAATCATGATGCATTCCTATACCATCATCCTACCACCTCCACTGATAACATTCGATGATGTTACCAGGTAAAAACTTAATCCCTTGCTCTCTCCAGAAATACACACATCAACAGTTGCCTATACACTGAAGCTAATCAGTCAGAGGACATGACACAGCTCACTGTGCTTCTGTCCACATTGAATGGTTGTTGCACCATAAGCATTGCTCTATCTGGTGAGCCAGGGTCAATGGGATGCATTGTATGGGTCTCTGGACGTAAAGGTCAAACTCAAAAATCAACTGCAGATTTCGTGCCTTGAAACAGATGTCCTCATAGAAGCCACTAAGGGCCGAATCACTAGCACAGCCCTAGAAAGAGTGACAAACGACACTCGATCAAGGGCTGAAGGTCAAGGGCTACTCGAAAAACCCAGATTCCAATCATTAACGCATTTACCGTCTTCCCTCATATGAGTGTTGCTTGATCCCTTCCTTGAAGAAACCAGTCATGGGTTTGAGGATATTTTTAATGAATGTGACGAAATTTTTGCATGGAAAGTGCACGTTGCTAGGCAACAACAATGGAGGACATAGGTCAAGGAAAAGGAGTGATGCAGCTTCTGAGAAACAAGTAGAAAAGCAAATCTTTTGTTTAGAGTTGCCTACACAAATAAAGCTTATTTAACAAAAATTTTTTGCCTTAAATAAATTATTAAATAGTTTTTTTTTTTAAGAAATCATTTTACATTTCTTAAATATTCATTTTAGGCTAATTAAGGGAATTAATAGTTCATAAGCTTAATAAAATAAACGAGAAAATTTTTTAAATACTGCTTCATATCAATACATGAAATAATAATACTGTTTCGTATAAAATAGTAGTAATTTTTAATAGCATAAATGTTAGAACGTGCATATAATTTAAAAATATACATGCATGTTTATAAAATAGTAAAGGCATACATAATATGCATAGTCGCCACAGCAGTTTTTCTTCCCTCCCCCCGCCTCTATTCGTTTGAACTCCTCCTGTATGGAGCCCATTTCAAAATGAACGTTTTTAATAAGTTTTTAATACGACGGTATCTCGCAACAAGATATAATGATACCTTTCAATTAAAGGCATTTTATAACTTGTTCGTTTTTCGCGCTGAAGTAAAAACAATGCAATGGCATGACATTTTCACTACGAAGCGATGAAATGGCTGCCATGCTGTTTCACTAGATCAGCGAGGTGGAGTACAGAATTCGCTTCTCAAGTGGCCAAAATTGGTCACTTGAAATCTGGAGTGGCAACCTCTCTGTATACTCCAGTATAACGCGTTAATGATGAGATGAGGGCAGATCTTTCCTTGAATGCGGTCGCTGGAGTAGGAAACCTTACTCGACTCGACTCTTACAGCGCCTAGTGATTCGGCCCTATGTCCCTAGCGAGATCTTCTGCACTTGATTGCCTATAGCAATTAATGAGAGAAATCGGTCGTCCTTGAATGTGGTGCAACATGGATAACCACTTCTGGAAAAACATTGGATATTTCTTTGTTGTTGAAATTTCTTCCACAGCCTGGAGATAATGCTTCTTGAAACCTGCAAAGCTTAAGATACTTTTTCTTGGGACTGGCCTTCCTCAGGACATCCAAGAAAATTTCTCTTGCCAAATCATCTAAATGAACACAAGAGGCCATAATTTATCTGCAGAAATTCCTTCAGTAACCAGACATATGTGAAGCAACACATTTAAAGCAAAATAATGAAACATGCACAAGGGCTGTCATGGCTAACAAAACAAGAAATGTCACTTTGCTCCTTGTAGAGGCAATGTGCTGAACCATCTTTTTGTTTTCTGCATGTGTTATGTTAATGAAGCCTACTGTATGTCTCAGCAAAGTTTGATGACATTTCACCACTGAAACAGCCCATTCTTGTAAATCCCTTAACTTTTGAGCATGAGTGAAGATAAGCCATCACAAAATGAATTTATATGAATTTATATAGCTTACTCAAATCAGTTTAATACATTGAACAAAGGGGTAGCATTTTCCCGAAAGGTCGCAGAATTTTTTCTTCCTATTTTTATTTGTAATTATGATATGTTTGAAAAGTTTCTGCAGTTTAATTATTATCTTCCCTTTGAATATAACAGGATGCATTTTTTTAACCATATCAATTTTTAAAATTTTATTAAGTATTTCCGAATACATTGGACAAAGGGGTAGCAATTCCCAAAATGTTTGTAGTCTTTTAATTTTGATCTTAAACATAATTTACATTTCAACTCTTCATAAATTACTATATTTCAATCTGAAAACTGTCGTGAATTTAACGGATAAAATATGTAAAAATTAAAACTATTCATCAAAGTGGAAATAAAAGCTGCAATAAATCAATATAAATCATTAGATGGTCAGTGAGGGTTTTAATGGTACGCCTACCTCAGCTGTTCGAATTAATGATGAAAAATAGGAAAGAAAATTCCGCAGCCTGGATTCGAACCAGGAACCTTTGGCTCGGACCGCCAACGCGCTAACCAATTGCACCACTGTGGCCATGAAAGCGAACCGCTATTTGCATGACCTTAGGGCTTGGTTAGAGCAGTTACCTAGTTCACAGGCTGGGACTATCTTTCCTAAGGCGTAAATTCTTAAAGAATAAATCATTAGATGGTCAGTGAGGGTTTTAATGGTACGCCTACCTCAGCTGTTCGAATTAATGATGAAAAATAGGACCGCAGTGGCGCAATTGGTTAGCGCGGTGGCGGTCCGAGCCAAAGGTTCCTGGTTCGAATCCAGGCTGCGGAATTTTCTTTCCTATTTTTCATCATTAATAAAAATATACTTATTTTGATCTATATAAGTGATGTATAACAGTTAAGATAGAGAATAATAACAGAAACATCACAAAAAAACACAAAATATAATATACGAGGCCTTTCGGTCTTTTTTATCAATGACCTTCATCAGGTAGAGAATTTTTTGAAAGTTTTTAACTGATTTCTTGATAGTGAGAAGTTTTTAAGAATAATACATTTAAAGAATTAAAAGAACATTGTTATAAACATAGTATTGTCCAAAACATTATTACATCATTTTGAAATTATCAACTGATTAAAGGTTTTAAGAAAATGAATTTTAAAAATTAAAACATTGTTACAAATATTGTATTGTTAAAACATACAGTAGTTATATTGTTATTTATTATTGAAAAAATGAAAGAAATAATTGATCAAGGACGATTTTACAAAATTAGAAGCATCTTTATAAATAGAGTTGTGATTTTTTCTTTTTTTTTTTTATAACATATATATCAATACAGTATAAATTAATTAAAAGGTTATCATTATATAATCATAATTATAGTATTTCCCATTTTTTATCCAATATATAGGATTGCTGAGCTAGACAGTGTTTTGATTTGGTTATATGATGTATTAATGATATATATCTGCAAGACTAATATTCTGTGTGAATAGATCTTATTTCTTAGAGATAAGTTCATGTGCATCATAATTATTTTTAATGATATAGTTTGATTGTTGCATTTAAAAAATATTTTGATGTTTTATGATGATTTTGATTAGGTGGATTTTTAAAGATAAACTTTATAGAAAAATTCTACTCTAAATTTATTCGCATTATAATACTAATCAACTGTAAAATATGGTAATATAATATATATTAGTCAAAAACTTTGATTTATCATTTTTTTAAGAAAAATATCTTGGAAAATAAAAATTAGTGCCTTCTTCGGAAAAAAATACCTGGATGATGACATTTGAGAATTTTCAGCGATCTCATATCTAACATCATTTTTGATCTCTCATTCAAAGAGTTTCAATTCACTATGCATATTTTTGTTTAACAAAGTGTATCACATGGTGCAGGTACATTGGTTGCTTTTGTGCATAAGGATTTGTTGGACATTGCAATCGTGACCATGCATTCAGCATTGATGGTTTTCCATAAATAAAATAAAAACAAAATTATACCATTCATAGTTGCTAGAGATGAAGCGTTTCACATGCTATAAGAGCTAACAAAGTCAGACATGGTGATGCATTCAAAAAAGGGCTGGGTTCACATTAACCCTTTATTACATATTGTTCATCTTCACTCTTTTAGAAACAAAATGCATAACTTCAATTCAAAGATTTCAAATTAATTAAGTCAGTTTAAAACTTTTCCTTCTTGATCCTTTAAAGGCCAAACCATACCAAATAATTTGAATTTGCTCTATGATTTAGTTAAATTTATTAACAAAAAAAACTGCCCTTTGGCAGTCTCTTCTTACAAGTGAAGATCGTGAATCACGGATGGTTACCCATCCGCTGACTAGCCATGCCTGATGTTGCTTAACTTCACAGAAGTTGTGTTTCAGTGAAAGCCCACCAGGCCACGGCCTCCCCCATTTTCTTGTGACATTTTCTTTTCTTGTATTCTGGCATTTCCTTGCTGAATGATGGGTACATTGCATCCAAGATGTGCATGCAAAGTTTTTATTATTTTTGTACAAAGGAGGTAATTATTTATACTTTTTATGGTATTTTTTTTTTGCCCATAATGTTTTTATTTTTTGTTCTTCATTAATTTAAATGAAAATGTATTTAATTCATTAAGACAAAAAAAAACCAAACAAAACCCAAAAACACCTTCACAAATTAAAAGTGATAGACAGTCGAGTCCGGAATAACCATGAACTGCAGAACTGCAGCGGATAGTGGTGCAATGAGGATAGAGGTGCAATAAGGTGCTGGAAAATGTTCACAGGGATATTGAGCCATGCTGACTTCAGTTCATTTGATAGCTGTTTGAGGGTGTGAAGTGGAGTATCCATGGAGCGAATAACCCGATCAAGGTGGTCTCACAGATGCTTGATTGGGTTTAAGTCTGGGGAATTTGGGGGCTAGAGAAGTCTTCCGCGTGCTCTTCTAACCACTTACAGAAGTCATTAGGGATCTATTGAAACGAACTAAACACGTCCGTGACCAGCTGAGAATCCTTTCCGCCACCAGCTATTGTGGTCAATCTGATAGCCCTGCATCTAGACTATCGCCCTGCAGCGGAGTTTCCATTGAAGAAAGCTTGAACGTAGTACACCCATATCAGTCTTCAACCACTCCTCCTGATAGACTTTTCAAAGTCCGTCTAATGTATGCGGACGTGGGTTTCCCACAGCCCTTTTCAGTAACCCAAAAGTCCATAGGTGAGGACTTCTGAAAACTTCACTGGTATCTCCTGAAAGGGTATGGAATGGATTCCTGTTTCTCGCTCCATGCGTTGAAGAAACTGCCACGTTGATGCTGATGTATGGCTTGATGCCTTTTCCTGGTGGACCCACACCTGGTTTGTGTCTGACCAGTACAGAGCTGGGATATCCTGGGTGGAAATAGGTGCTAGAATATTAGACTGATAGTAGGCCGAGTTAATCTTGGTTTTTCTATCTACCGTGTGCAGTGTCAGTTCACCGTTGTATCCATAACCGGCAACAATCATGAAGCCCCGTGGAAAAGTTTTTTTACATTCCGTGTGCCATTTTTCGAAGTCCTTAGAGCCTCATAGATGGTAAAAATATTGCTTGGGGTTTGTTGCAGTCACTGAGATAAATGAATGCTTCGTCCAATGTCATGATGTATTTCCATTTTTCACCGGATAGATGGCACTCATAGAGCTTCCAGCAGTTGGTACGCCATTTACTGACATGGCGTGGTAACAGTTTGTGAACATAGCTCTTCTTACACTTGTGCAGGTGTAGGTCCTGGTTGATAATAGTGTTTACAGTGTACACAGATGTCCCTACCTTGTTTACAATGGTCTCGTTAGTTGACGAGAGCTCGGACTTTATGGACCACCTTTGGTATACAACTAGTAGAGGGTCAGGGATTGAGCTGTTTTTTCCCTGCTGAAATGGCTCCACTTCCAGCTAAACCTTTACAGTTTAGTACCTTGTACGAGAATTGTTCTGAAAGTAAGTTTTGTCATTTGTTTTCACACAGAACCTTTATTGCCAAAAAAAAAATACACCATGGCATCATCGAGACATATGTCGTAGCATGCAACCAGTTTGAAGAAAGAGTAGCAACAGGCAGGCATACCCCAAGGCTATCTGATCTTGTTTGAGCTTGCTGCATGTGGTTTTGCGTTGTCGTCCAAGAGCACACCACCTTCACTCAAGAGCCCTGGTCTCTTTCATCGAATGGCAGACCTGAATTTGGTGAGGGTGTTGCAGTAGCATGCTGCATTGATGGTCCCTTGATGGCGGAAATCAATGAGAATCACACTTTTCGCATCCCAGAACACTGTTGCCATAATCTTTCCTGCTGAGGGTGACACTTTGAATTTTTTCTGTCTGCCATTGTGATTTGTACTCGAATAGCCTCAGGCACACCTGTCTGCTGCTACTTTTTCTTCAAACTGATTGCACGGTACGACAAATGTCTCAGTGTCGGTGGTGACTATGTCGAAAAATAGTGCAAGGTGTATAGTTCATGATGCCATGCTGTATTTTTTTTTTTTTTTTTGGCAATAAAAGTTTCTGGGTGAAAAAAAAAAGACGAAACTTACTTTCGAAACAACCCTCGTATATCCCCGTCTTCGACAGAGAAAATCCACACTCCTTGCAGGCCTTTATAATTGTGGAATAACTATATTTTGCGTCGGAAAGAGCTGTTATGTACCCTTCCCAAAACGGAGCAATTTTTGGCGTCATCATGCACAATCTGATACTTTGAACAGCACAGGAAGATAGTTGTAATATAAGTGTCATTACCCTGGAAGCACAGCTTCTTGGTATCGCCCTACAATCGGCAAGCACATATGCAAATCATTTTCCTAGATCCCTAATGACCTCTGTACTGACAATACAATTTCAGCTGTTTGAGATGTTGCATCAGTATATTGGAAGATGCCATCATGCCCAGGATAAACAGTGTTCATGTCTGGGTGTACATGGGCAGCAAAGATTGATATGTATTTAAATCAATTCATATTCCTATCCACAGAGATGAGTGCACTCAGAAAATACCGCAGAAACATTTCTCGAACCATAATGCTGCCTCAGCCAGCTTGTTGCATTCACAAATGGTTGAAGGGTGATTATTTTCTAACATTACTATGCCAAAGTCCATCTGACTGATGGAACAAAAAACATGATTCATCTGAGAAGGCAACCTTTTGCCAATCGGTGGATGTCCAGTATCCATACTGTCATGCAAATTCCAGCCTCTTCCACCGATGCATAGTTGTTACCATCCATCTGCTGAACTATCATTCCTGATACACTTGCGGTAGCCCCCTAGTTCATTTGGGCAGTTAATTGTTCCACTGTATCATATTTATTTGCCTGAACGCCCCGCCGCAGCCACCATTATCTCTCATCTATGGCTTGTGGAGCACAATTCCCATGTTGCTTATTTTCTATAGTTCCATTTTACTAGTGTGGCACACTTTTATCACAACAGCACATGAACAGTTCACAAACTTCCCAGTTTCTGAAATGCTGCCACTTTTGGCCCAAAAGCCAATAACCATTCTTTTTTATAAGTCTGATAAATCACTCTTGTTTCTGCATTGCAACAATTGAAGGTTTTTCGAATGCCTACAGCACACTGTTTATATTCACCCAATCTGCTGATGACACATCATTTATTGCCTCATTTATTTAGCTCCTTCTGGGATTGGTTATTTAGCGCTGACTCCACAACTAGGAGGTGGTCACATTAAAGTGATTGGACTGTTTATTTGATGCACATCTTTTGTTCAATTGAATCAATTTAGTCTAATTATAGAGACCTGAAATGATAAATTTTAAAAAACCATCTGAGTAGAGTCATCAACAGTACAGTTTTTAGTGGTTTTGAACTTAATTTTTTTCATAATTATACATTTTATTTTTATCACTTGTTATGCAAATTTGTTATTATTGTTATTTAATCAAAACATTAATGCTATGAGTCACTTAACTTTCATTAAAGAAATTCATGTTAAGCAATCCTGTTTCAAAAGCACCTGATTTCCAGATATGAAGTTACTGGGTTTAGTGCTACAAACAGCAAATAGCATTGAACTCTTCCACTAAACTTTCTACATGAATATTGCTATATCATTGTCATCCACGGATACTGAGATGCCATTGTAAAAGTGTTTGTTATATGTCACGATCTGTTCTTCAATACAATTCATATATCTGAAGCTCCTTCGCATCCTTGCTGCTCAATGACATCATCTGGAAGTAAAATAATGGTGCCCAGTGCGTTTTGCTGATTTTAATTTAGAGTTAATTTGGAAAGTTTTACATATGTTATTGATTATTAGAACAGTTTTAATTTTTTATGACCATAGAGTTTATCTTTAAGAGAAGCCTCTCTGAGAAAATTATATAGCTACTTAAATGATGAAGGTTTACTTTCATAATTAAATAAGGAAATCAGATTTGAATCTAGTTAACAGATGACAAGATGGTTGTTATTAGTAATAATTGTTTTTCCATTGTTAATTATAAGATGCCAAACACCAAACACTACAAATTTATTCATACCATAATCTGAGTGTTGCCTTTATTTAATATATCCTTGGGGAAGGGGAGGAGGATGGAAACAGCTGACATTAATCATTCCATTTTATCTGTGGTGATGTTATCGATATGCATCTTAAATTTTGTATTCAATTTAAGTGATCCAAATTAAATTGCATTGTTAAAAGAAAAACATCCCATTCTTTTTTTATGAAATTTGATTTTAGATTTAATTTTTTCTGCAGTCATGTTTTGATCTGCAAACTGTATTCAAATCTGATTGTTAATTAAATTGTTATTCACTTTATTCATATGATTTGTTAAGTGCTTTGCTTATAATATTATTGTTGACTGTAGAATTTATAATACCAATATTGATCAAAAAGTAACATCATTTTAAGTGTATTTTTTATGGGTGAAAAAAATTACTTTTTGTTACTTTTGAATTCACATTCACTTTGAGTCATGCTTTCCATACCTTTTATTGATATTGAAGTGACCATCTGCTAACCTAAACTAGTTACTTTATGTCATTTTAGCCATTTCATTCACAGCAAAAAAGTAAAAGATTAATGAAGTTTTCCTTCTTCATAGAAGTTTTATATTGTTTCTATGGAATAATGCAAAAAAAAAAAAAAAATCCAGTTGGAACATGTTGGATTAAATAGAATGGAACATAAAATGGTGTAAGAAAATAAGAAGTATCTTTCTGCTCAGGGTACATTAGAATGTGGACTGGAATTATTAATGGTTTGACATGATTATGTTAGGGTATGTCACTTTAATTTTGGCCACTGATTTCAGTATATCCTTTCTTCTGTCTAAACGGTTTATCATTGAGGTTGAGTAATTGAGAAGAGCTTAGGAATTAATTTATATGGATTTAGTAACATCTTGATCCAAAACTTCTGTCTGGGGATGACATAAATGTAGTGATTCTCCATTGAAATTACTGTTGAAGAAATTCTTCAGCCAACTGACGTGGAAGCCAATTACCAGTTATCAACATTTTTCCTAGCTATTTTAAATTGTGTTGAATGATATTATAGACATTCATAAACAAGTTGGACTGTAAGTTTAAAAAGGAACATTTCTAAAAGTGACATTTTTAAAAACAATAATTGTATTATTGTCATATTATGATTTTGATAATGTGCAAACGGTATAGAAGTAAAAATTCTATCTTTCTATCTTTTCTATTCCTCTTTTACCTTTTTGGTGTCTTCTGTCTCTCTTTTCCATTTCTCTTTTACCTTTTCTGTGGTGAGGATGTTAAATAACCATTGATCTATTTGACATAGCATGGTGTAGCCTACTGAGGTTTTTGCTTGAACTTCCAAGCTTGCTAGTAAAGGGACAAACACAAACATCCAAGCTTTTGGTGGGATTCGAACCCGCCATTCACAGGTCTCGAGAGTGCCCTTAGTTCCCTTGGCCACAGAGCTGACGAAGTAAAAGTTAAATTTAGTTAAAGATGCTAATTTTAGGCATAGCTAAATAGAGAATGGTAAATAAGATCACTTTATTCTCTTAACATTTTTGAATTAATTATTCTGCTTTGCATTATTTCCATTAAAGATGTTATGCTTTACAAGAAAAAACATTCACAACTCAACTGATTATGAGAAATGTGTATTTGTTATTGGCTTTTATAGACTTTCATGATTTTACTTTCCGATCAGTATTTGTATTCTTATGTTAAAAATAATCTTTCCTACCGTAGATGTATTTATGGAAATTACCTTTTTAATTTTGTTTATATTTTTATTAAATAGAAAATTTTGCTTGTTAAATTTAAAAGTAAATATTCTGTATTTTAGTCCACTTGTAGTAAACTGTGCTGGAGCCTCTATTCCTGATCCTTCCTCTTCCACACCTTCCTTTCCTTCACAAGATCCAAAACGCTTATCCACTCCCAAAAGTAAATGCCAGTAATGCTTCTTTTCTTTGATTACCATTTATTTCTTACATTTTTAGACTTTGATTAATCCACTTTACTCTCAAATCTATTTATATATTTTTTTTATCTAAAAACTTTTTTCACAAACTTGAATTGCCTTAATTTTTTACCAAATTTTCACTATTTCTTTTCTTTAACTGCATACAATTCAGGCACTTTTATTTAGATACACAACCTTTTTGAAACATCTCTTGATTATTCAAAAGAAAAGAAATTTATTTTAAAATGTGTTATTAAAATGACTTTTATTTCCTATTTTGATTAGTGAAAATCATTTTAATTATAATTTTTTTTTTTTTTTTAATTTTGTTTAGTTGTAGAGAAATTATAAGAGTAATGTAGAAACTTTTTATGTTCCTTCCTTAACTGCTCCACTATGAGAAACTGATGGTGCCCTTCTCCATATTCCTAATGTTCAAAACAATTAGGAACATTTTTTTCTGAAGTCTGCCATCTGTCATCTAAAAGACTAAAACAATACAGCTACACCATTTATTAACAAACTCCAAATGCAAAAGCATTATCTCCAATGCCTCTTATCCCTTTACACCCTAAAAAGTACGCCCCTCCCCAAAACAAAGTATAAACCCTGTTTTTGGGAAAACAATTTTCATTGGTTTTAAACATTAATAATGTGTTTGATTTCCAGCAGCACAGTTCACAGCTTGACATCTTCTTTGCATTCTCCAAATGAGCTTGCGAATGTCTTCTTGTAGTATTCCCTCCCATTCTTCGATAAGGGCTTCACTGAACTTCTGCAGAGTCTGAAGTGGTGCTGAACGCTTGTGAAAATGTCTATCAAGCATATTCCGCACATGCTTGATTGGGTTTAGGTCAGGACTCATTGGTGGTCACTCCATAATCGTGATTTGGCATTCCTTCAGGATGTCCATAGTTGTCCATGAAGTGTGAGATCGGCATTGTCCTGCATTAAGACAAATTCTGGGCCAGTATGATATGCAGCAGTCACAACATGACACTTCAGAATGTCATCAACGTAAGATTCTGAGGGATGATAATGAGGTCCTTGTGGTGGTCAATACATACCATCATGAAACCATATCCAAATCTTGATAAAATCTTGCATCATTACAGGGCTATACTATTCATTTGTGCATTTGTACATGTGTGTGTTAATCACAATGAGTCAGGCAAAACCTTGACTCATTTGTGAATTGCACTGACAGTAGCAATGCAGGTCCCTGACAATAGCAATGCATTTCCATAATGAGGATATTACAGTGTAATGGTCTTGTTGGTGAGTTATATTATGCTTATAGCAGGGTTCTCCCCAGGCCCTTTTTAACGGACGTGCCGCCCGGCTGATTTTGGCGTCTGCCCGGCTATAGAATACACGAAAAACTGCACAACACTGTCTAATATTTTATTTGTTTTTATTTTTAATTTTTGTCCGCCCAGTTGTTTTTAACTTACCGCCCACCTGATAAAATTTTCTGGGGAGAACACTGCTTATAGCCTTGTCCAGTTCTCCTGGAATGTAGCTTACTTGCCACATGAGACATAGAGCAGCCTTCCTGGAGTAATGTAACTGCAGCAGCACTTGAACTTCAGTAAGATGTTGCATTTTGTGTGCTTTGTGTAAGCATAAGTCAGTGAAGTGATAATCTTTATATTATTCAGCAAAATCACAAGGTTTTGTTGAGATGAAGTGGGCTTTTACACTTTGTTTTAGGGTGGGTATCCTTTCTTTGTTGTTTTTTTGGTTTTTGTTTTTTGTTTTCTCCGTCTCTGTCTCCTTTTTTTTGTTGTTTCTTTTTTTAATTTTTTTATTTTCATTTTGCGTGCAAAAACAATTCTTAAATGTAATGAGGTTGATTTGATTTTTACTAATGAATCGCATGGGTGTCTTGTTCCATTTTATCTTTGGGGATATATCATTTAGATGATGGGTGGCAGACATTGGAAAATGTATTCCCCTAATTGCTTTGAGCAGTGTATAATTTTTACTAATTTTTACTTTTACTTGTATTAGAAATATAAGTTTTTTGAAACAACCTTTTTATTCTCCTTGATTGTTAAAATGCAGTCTTTGTGTCTTTGTTTATAATACCTGAAATCTTTTGATATTTCATGAAAAAATTTTTCTTTTTGCTTTCTCATTTTTTAAATTATTATTATTATTAAAATTATTAAAGGCATGTTGCACATAGATGTGAACATCTCTTAAATTGGCCCGTCTGTTCTATGGATGCATGAACCTGTTGTCTTGTAATAGCTACCAGTTGTATACAGTACATGTAAATTTAACTTAAATTTATCAACCAGATCTGAGTTTTTCATAAAATCAAATAAAAAAAATTCATTAGCTTCTTTTAAAAATCAGTTGGCCTACAGCTAAATGGCATTATGCAAACAAGGAGCAATTAGTGATGTTTTTGTTCTGCAGTGATGAATTCAATCTATCATCAACAGTATTTATAAACTGAAGGAAACATTAAAGTTATTTTGAACATTCTGATTATGTTTCATCACCAATATGTAGTTATTATCATTAGGTGAGTCAATCAATTATCATCAATTTTTTTTTCTATTAAGAAATACATATATCAGAATACAACTTGTTAGAAATTCTTCTTATGCATCTTCACTCTGTTTGTGTGCCTTTCTGCCTATCTGTATGCCTAAGCCAGTTGTTGTTATCATTATCTAATTGTTGTTAGACCTATTGTTAAAATAGCTATTTATTTATTATTTTTCAATATTAATTGATGTTAGGCCTATTGTTATAAACAGGTAATTTCTATTAAGCTCATTGTTATCAATAGTCAGTTGATGTTAAGCTTATTGTTGTCCGGGCTTGACAAAATTTTTTGTAATTATAGACATTTGGATACAAGGTTTCAAATTCTAGTAGTCCATTAACAAAATTCAGTAGCTGACATCAATACAGTATTACAAAGTAGTGTTACCTCTAGTAGAAACAATTTTCCAAATGGCCTATAGCTCTTTCTTTTCAATGAGGCTTATGTATAGGGCAAAAGAGCCGGATATGAGTCGATTGGAGCGATTGGATCCAATTGGGCTCCGTGCTTTTTGACAGAAAGTGTGGATTTCAAGTTCTTTTAATTTTGAGATCAAATGTACTATCGTAATTGAAAAAAATTCCATATACTACATGCATATGTAATGTAAACAAAATGCAAGTCACTAGAGAGACCCCAAACATGTCATTGGAGAGGCCCCATGAAAAAAATTCAGATCAAGTCCTGTACTGACTGGATCTGGTGCTGATGGCAAGCAGCTGGTATGTTTTGATGCCACTGTTGCATTATTGGTTTGGGATCAAAGTAATAGATCAAGTAGATAATAACAAAGACTAATGTGGATAATTGTAATGCAAAACTTAAAACTAAGAAAAAGCTCTTTCACCACAACGATAATAGATTGAAAACATACAACCTGATTCTGGAAGTACTTTTCGGGAGCAATTGCTTCCATCAATAGATCAAGAATGATTGCATTTTATCTTGATGCATGTTGGTAGATTGTCCACTCCCAAACTAGTTCCTTTGGCATGTTTTGATTTGTTTCTGCATATAAAATGTTCCTTCACATGAAGCAGTAGACACAGCAAAACTGGAAACAGCTTGAAGTTTTGTAAAGATTGTCGGATGAAGTTCAATGTGAGAATAATAGGTTTGAGGGAAGGAAAGAACAGGGAAAAGATTCTAATGGCAGGGAGAATTAGTATTAATAATGTGGATTCCTGTCAAACATAACATGAGGTTACCAGCCTGTATTTTGCTCTTATGATATGATTATTCTTCCCTGTTTGGATCCATTTCATTTGCCGTAATTTGGCCAAAATCTTTTCATCTCCTTGCAGTGACATGTAGCTGGGAATCTCTTTTGGTCCACAGATGAAGAGAAACAGGTGGGAAACTCTACCACGTGACTGGAAATCATTACGTCATTTTTCAATACTAATTTCATGATGCTAGTGAGGACACAATTTTGAAAATAATAATAAATAAAATAATAAAATAATAATTTCTTCTTTCGAATTTGGCCTCCTGTTGACCATAGGGCACAATCAGCTAGCTGGTCAGTCAACTCCTCCTTTTATCCTCCCAGTATCTCTTCATTCTTTCGCTGTGATTCCTCCTCCTCGCCTCTGTCCAAGTGTTCACCAATCCCTTGAACTCATCAATCTTGCTTCGAAACACAACCTTATCCCAGATCTCTTTCTGGGCGATCCCAACTCTGCCTTGTCATTTTTTGTTTCCTCGACCCATTTCGTAGTTGATTTTACTTTGTTAATGTAACTGAAGATTCTCTTTGTCAATCTAAATTCGCTCATTCTTACCAGATGTCCATAAAACTTAAGTCTTCTTTTGCCTATTGTGTCTGTAATTTTCTCACCCCTCTGTATAAATCTTCATTCCTCCTCTTACTCCATGCAATATCACTCCCCTTTTCCGGTCCAAGGATCTTTCTCAAGATCTTCCTCTCCCTCTTCTCTAGTTCTTCAATTTCTCTTTTCTTGTTTAAGATCAGGAACTCTGAACTATAGAGTCCTTCTGATTTGATAACAGTGTTGTAGTGTCAAATCTTTGCTTTATAAGATAAGTATTTCTTATTATATCTATTCTGTAGTAACCTATATGCTAAATCCATCATCCTGACCCTCCCTTTATTTGCTTCCGTATCTAATCCATTTGGTTGGATCCATTCCCCAAGATATTTAAATTTGTCCAATCGCTTGAAGTTTCCAAATGTAGTTGTCGTAAATCTTTCGTTGTTATGTTTTTATTTCATGTATTCAGTTTTACCATATGAAATATTGAGTCCTGCTTTTCCTGCAATCTCCTGCAATCTTTCAATCATTATTTGGGCTTTTTCTTTATCTTCTGCTGGCAGTGCTAAATCATCTGCGAACGCCTAGGCAGGCCACTTTTATCCCCGTTTCTTTGGACCTAAATGGATTCCTTCAATTCCCTCTTCTTCCATGGCTTTTCTCTATCCATGTTATCTTTTATCCATGTTTTCCTCATTATCTTTTCCATAACGATGTTAAAGAGGATTGGCGATAGACAGTCTCCCTGTCTAACTTCTGTTCTAAAGGGCTCCGAGATTTCCCCTTGGAATTTAACTTTGGAAACAGTTTCAGTTAGTGTTTGTGTAATGATTGCCCTCTTTTTTTTGTATCCACACCAAATTATTCTAAGGTGTTGAATAGCGTCTGCCTATCGATGGAGTCATATGCTTTCTTGAAGTCTACGAATACAACTACCGTGTTCTTCTCTCTTATTGTTCTTACTTGTAGGATGCTTTATAGATTAAAGATCTGTTCTACACAGGTCTTCCTTTTCTAAAGCCACTTTGGTATTCACCTATTTGACTATAAACCTGTTCTTCTACTCTACTGAGTAGGGGTTTGGAGAGAATTTTGTACGAGATGGGTAGGAGTGTCAGAAAGAACATCCTACAATCTCCTTTTTCAGTCACTACAATCTCCTTTTTTATGCAGTGGATGGATAAGTGCACACGTCCAGTCATTGGGTATTGATTCATTTTCTTAACTGTTGCAGGTAAGTTGCTGTAAATTTTCTGCTAACCTGTCCCCTCCAAGTTCCCATATCTCAGCAACCAAGCCATTTTCTCCAGGTGCTTTGTTGTTTTTAAATTCTTTGATAATCCTTTTAATTTCTTCGAGATTCGGTGGGGTTGAACACATGTTACTTCTCGGGGGTTTCTCAAAAGTCAGTCTTTCAGTCTTT
>JAHWFO010016460.1:340614-375617 GCA_023313115.1 Rhysida immarginata
ATTGGATGAAGAAATAACAAATAGTAAATAATATAAATTGTACAGTGGCGACATTGAAAGGAGAATGGTTGGATAAGGAACCAATAACAATTAAATTATAAGGAAACTTTGAGAGGAAAATTAATTGAAATATAAAGAAACTCATAGAGCTTCCACAACTATTCTACAACTTGCTTTCCACCATACTTTAACATCTCCGCGGTCACACCATCTACACCAGGGCTTTTACCACACTTCAGAGCGCTAACTGCATTCAGAACTTCTTTCATACTGATTCCATCCTCTTCTGACTCACTCTCCACTCTCTTCTCCGCTCTACTTTCATTCCAGTCACTTCCATCGGTAACTCCCATAGGCATAAAGAGCACGGAAAAATATTCATGCCACCTACCAACTACATCGGATTCATTCCACAGCATTTTACCATTCTTGTCCTTCACACTACACATATTCCCCTTCTGGCCTCCTCTCATATCTCTAACATACTTCCAAAACATTCTCTTGTCCCCTTCAAAGTCCTTCTACAGTTTCTCATCTCTTTCTCTCGCCACTCTTTCCTTACGCTCTCTAATAACTTGTGCACACTCTTTCTTACAGCTCTTGTATTTATCCGCACCAACACTGCCATTCAACATTCCCAGATATGCCTTTTTCTTCTCTGCCACCATGTCTGCAACATCCTTATTCCACCATGCATCGCCTTTCATCCGACCCAAACTGGCTTCACCACACACCTCTTTTGCAGAACTCATCAGACAATCCTTTATATGCTTCCACATATTCTCCGCATTATCCATACTGTCATTTATTTGACCCAGATGCTCAGATACAAGACTCTCATACATGCTTCTCTTCAAGCGCAGATCCTCCAATTTTATTCGTTTTCATACAGTTTTCACCTTTCTTACTGTCCTCCAGCCACCCAGTAGATTCATTCTTGACACAACCAGAAAATGGTCAGTCCCAATCTCTGCACCCCTCATCACTCTCGTGTCCATAATTTTACCACGTAGCCTGTTGTCACAAACAATCAAATCAATCATACTCCTCTGATCTCCCAAGTATACATATGGATATCTTTGTGCTTAAAGAAGGTGTTTGAGACAAACATTCCTCTCTCCACACAAACCTCCAACAGCCGCTCGCCATTGCCATTCACACGCGGATCTCCATATTTTCCTACCAGACCTTCTACCCCATTTCTCTCCACACCAACCCATCCATTCAAGTCACCCACCAGAATCACGCGCTCATTGTCACAGCTTTCATTCAAAACCTCATTCACAACATGCCAGAACTTTTCTTTCTCACTCTCACTCGCAGCATCCACAGGCACATACACTACAACCATAAGGATTTTATGTATCCGATGTTTCATTCTCATCCACAATACTCTTTCATTCACGCACTTGTACTCCATCATACACTTCTTTGTCCTTTCATTCAGCAGCACACCTACACCAGCTCTTGCCCGTTCACCCTCCTCCACCCCAGACCACAGTCCTACAATATCATCCCTCACACTATCAAACCGACAGCCCTTTCTAAACGTCTCACTCACGCACAAGACATCCAGTCTATACTTCCTCATTTCATCCACCAGTTCTCGTTCACACTCTTTGACACGCCCTCTCACATTCCACACACCCATTCTCCATTCACACCTCCTCCTTCTCTCTCGTTCGAAAACCTTTTGCCGTTCCAAAAGTCGTTCCATGTTCATCCATTCGGTTTAATTTCTTTTGTGTTCTGAAAATCATAAAGTAAGATTCACCATACTAGTGATCAGCCAGTAGTGGTATAGACTGGTGAGGGGAGTGCCCTCTATGGGTTCCAGCCTACCCTCTCTGAGGAGGAGTTGTATCAATACTTATATAATGTAGAAACACATAAATTTGTGTTCAAAAATAAAAAAAGTTTTATATAAACGAAATATTATCTTAGTGAGTTGTGTCACATGATCACTTATGCGAAGCACTCATGTTTATATCAGCTCGTTGTTGCATGTGGTAATCAGAGACCATCAATAAGAAATCGTGGTAATGCAATAATAATTTCTTTTCATCTGTGATAATCCACATTGCATCGTAGAATCAGTTTTCAAAGTTTTTAATTAACTTGAATTAAATTATTAAAATAATTCTGATGAAAAGAACGTTAAGCAACGTATTCGAGGCCTACGAGATAACAATGCCTGACCAACTGGGTGCTAGCAACAATCCAACCTTCATTGTCTCCATCTTGGATGTTAACAATCAGTGTTTTTCCTTTTGTTGGAAATATCAAATGAACCCATAAGGTACTTTACCAGAGAGATTCTTAAATGCTTTAAATGATACAGCGCAGATGTATTGGGTCTCTTGCTACGGAACCACATGTTCTTTTTCTCAAATACAATCCATTTTTGGAAGTTCACAATCATTGAAACATCCAGATCATAGATAAAAATTGCAGTTCTCGTCAACTACTCGAGTAAATGATAATCACATTCAAAGCGAAGATTAATCTAAAGGACATCATCACGGACCCTTCTGTTATGAATATCATTAGCATTTAATTATCTTCTATTTTTTTGTTTCAATCTCATCTTCCTCACCCTCCAAAAAAATTATATTTCTCCTCTTTCGTTCGTTGGCTCTCTTCTTTTGTCGCCAAATGTTCCTTGTATAATTATGACCAAATAACTCAATTTTAGTTTCATCAGAACGCAATACATGCCTTTCAATAGTTGTCTGGCTCATTAAGGTGTTTTTTGCAAACTCTAATCACTTACGCTTGTGAGCTGGCTTTAGTAGAGGAGTCTTGTGAGGAACACATCCTTTACACCGTGCTTGTTGCAGAACACAACAAACTGTAGTCAGAGACACAGGTTCCTGTTCAGATTATAGTTACTAATGGTCACTAATGATTGAGCTCGAGGTTTTCGTGCAATTTTTCAGTAGATTTCGAATGGTTTTTTCACTTAATTTAGGTTTTCTTCCTCCTCCAGACTGATTAACAACTTCCGAACAATCCAAGCCACTGCTGAAACTGGGATTTTAAATTGTTTGGAAATGGTGTAATAGTCCTGCTTATGACATTGAATTATTGTCTTTTATAGATCAGTTGACAATTCTTTTGTTTGTTTACCCATTGTTGATTGACAGTGAACAGCAGAACACTGCTTTTTCATGGAGTATTTTTCCAAAATTTTAGAAAAATTTCATTTATTTACCGATATTTGTATTTCTACTCCGAGAACCATTGCAAAGACCAATCACATTATATTATGTGAATTACTAAACATTTCTTGCTTGAGCATACCATCTTTTATAAGATGGATGATTAACTTTGATTCTTCAGTGTTTAATCAAAAACTGTAATTCTTTTATTTATAATTGTCACAATAAAATAATTGAGCATGAAAATTTTTTTATTTTTCTACATGTTTTATTTTTTTGTATTGATAAGTTAAAAATGCACTGTATACAGAATTTTCTTAAACATTCATTTTTCTTAAAACCCTCATGGGGGGGGGGGGGTTATCATATGCCATACTTCAGATATTAAATTATTGATGAAGGTTCCTGGTTGAATCCAGGCTGTGGAATTTTCTTTCTATTTTTCATCAATTCATTTTTCTGTTAATTTGGTTAGGATGTGAAAAATTTTGAAGGCAGCTCATATATATAAGCTAGCTTTCCTCATCTATTCCCACATTGTTTATATGGATACTGTTTTTACTCTCTCTCTCTCTTTTTATTTTATTTTTTTTTAATCTATGATCAGTTTATTTTTTGTTCATTCTCATCCAGAAAATGTTTATGTGAGTTTATATTATATAAAGCTTTCAATTAAACTTAAATCTGACATCACAAATTGCTCTGAAGCTGATGGCTGCAGTCTTGACCTTTTCATAATTTATTTTTTTTTGTGTGTGTTTATAACAAAAGTTAAAAAAAAATTACATGTTTTTTAAATGTTCAGCAGTGCATAAGGATTAGATTTAGTGAAAAAATATTAGTGCCAGTTTCTGTTATGATCAGTTTGCCCTTTGCTTGGATTTATAAAGCTTTGGAGGTGTTTAAATTTGTTGAAATTATGAACTTTGTCATTATCAGCCACTCTTGAATTGCAGAAGGAGATGAGAATATAAAGAACATGTATAGAGATTGGACAAAACAATGGAAACATCTTGATAAACGTAATTTGTAGTGTGCAAGTCCATCTTTTACTTGCAAATCAGCCTGAATCCATTTTGGAATGGATGCATACAACTCCTAGATTGTTTCTAATGGGATGTTCAACTATTTTTCATACAAATATTGCTCAACCTCTTTCAGAGAGGCTGGAGGAGAGAAACTTTCCTCTGACCGTAAATTGTACACTTTTGCTGGTGTTCTCCAGACATATACATTTCCTGCAGTCGTAAATAATGATAATGTGGATTCTTATGACTACACCATTTTCCATTGCTCGGCAGACCTGGTTTAAGTTCATGGCACCATTGTCTTCATTTTGCATTGACTTGGATGATAAG
This sequence comes from Rhysida immarginata, assembly GCA_023313115.1. Taxonomy (NCBI): domain Eukaryota; kingdom Metazoa; phylum Arthropoda; class Chilopoda; order Scolopendromorpha; family Scolopendridae; genus Rhysida; species Rhysida immarginata. The sequence goes on from JAHWFO010016460.1 coordinate 345,134, forward strand.
TGGTTTGGAATAACAGCTCATCTATGAATATGTTTTTGTGGAAATGGGATACCACAAATGCAGACTGAGCTCTGCAGTCACTTTCGTCACTGTAGTCCTCTTGTTGGTGCTGACAAGACTCGTCAAACTAACACTGTAGGCAGTCATGATGTAGTAGTCCTTGTTACTCCAAGTAACAGGGGGACATTGATAACAGATGTGCCCTCATTGTAAGTCTGTCAGATCTGACATGGTGGTCATTCAAGTAAATGTCAGGATATCAGCAGGCATATTGATGTATAAAAGTATTTGTGTAAGGTCCACACTAATCAAGCGAAACAATGATGATCATTATGCCAAGTAGTTGGGCAGAACCACTGGTATGAGTAGGAGTTAATCAGAAATGGCGGTGTTTCCATTATTTGTCTAATTTCTGTATAATTTGTATATCAATGCACAATGTGTTCATATAAGATTTGTACCATAATAGTAACATACAAAATTGATCAGCTCATGGATGTAGCCAGAGGCAGGGGCTATGGGCAGTTCACCCCTCCCCTCATGGGTTGAAAATTGTGACAAAAAAACTGGGTGACATTGGTTTCTTTTTGTTTTGATTGACGAAATCTTGTAGGAAGTGAGATATTTTAACTAAAGCTTTACTAGGGTGCAAGCTGAAAAGTAGTTAAAAAAAACATGCCTATTCTTTCCGAAAATGAAACTAGGCCCCCTGTCCAAGTTCTTCCCCTTGAGGAATTTCTGGCTCTACCACTGGATCAGTTGTATATAGTTTCAGGAATATATACAGGATAGTTATAATTAAACTTTTCTTACCTAACTCACCAAAAACAGGAAACTATTTATATTACGGCTGCCCAACTCTGTAGGAATGGACCAGAATTTGCATGATTTCTGGTTATCAGGGTTTATCAGAGGAAGGTTTGCACATGTGCTGATCTGAAGAAGAGCATATCAAGAGGAGTATATCACACATACCCATGGAGATACTTCATGCAGCTGTTCAGCATGCTCCTATGCTTTCAGACTGTCCTGGTCACTTACGGATGATATTTCGAGTCCACAACAACCAGGCATATTGTATATTAAAAGTGCTTCAATGGAATTACTTATTGATTATTTCTCTTCCCCATGTCTTTGGCATGCAATCATGTTAACATTATGTTCAACCAATCACATAATTTGTCCCCCCCCCCCTTCTATGTTGTATTTTACGAGCCAATCGTGTACCAGAGATTGTATATATAAAGCATTGTAACCCCTTTCTTATGCAGACTTGAGAAAGGCAGGTAATAAAGCCGAAACTAGTCGTCGTTTCTATAATGCAGTATTGTAAAGCCTCTATTTTTTTCGTTAACATTAAGGCCCTGATCAAGCACTCACTAGTTTTGTACATAGAGATAGTTAAGTAGAGGGAAAGTTTAATTATAACCACTTATTATATTGATCATCTGAGATAAGCAGATGTGACTATTCATAAGTTGCATGAAATAAAATTAACTAGTCAGTTATATTAAGTTGTCTTCACCAAGTCATCAAAATGCATGCTATATTTGTACTTAATGGTCTGAATATTTATTTAAAGCTTATTTATTTAAAGATATTATTTTTGCTATATGCGCACTAGACTGCTTAAATATACAAGTGGAAGCAGGAATTATTTGACATATTTTACATGTCCTACTCTTTAAACTATTATTTTGCATTAGCAAGCATAACAGCTAAGAAGAAATTCACCCCTCTTTGAAGGAAGAAAGCTAAATGTGCATGTCTAACATTCAGCCAAGAATTCACTATCTGTGCATAAAGAAACTGCCTTATCTTAAAAATTACATTAAAAATGAATTTTGATTAACTATGTTTGACATCAGCTTTATTTTGATTTTAACATTAGCTTATTTTGATCTAGACAAAAATTAAGCAAAAACTGTGGAATGGAACAACCAAAACGGGAAACCTCTAATCCACAAGGAGATTAGATTAGAGGTTTCCCTTTTTGGTTATTTTGATCTGTTATTGATATTTTTTCCAAGGCAAAATTAAATCTCTAATTCAACTCTTGCATTTCTTTCTATGAAATGTAACCTACTTACAAAGAGGTAACGTATATTCAAATATTTAAAGCAAGTGAATTTTGTTTTTCTTTTCTGTAAAAATTTTCTCTTAACTAAGACTTCGGAGAAAAGTTAAATTTTTGTAGTTATATAACAAGTATTCTATGGGGAAAAAATATTCCATAGAAAAATCACTAAGCCTGTAATTTGTGAAGGTGAAAAACCCTGTATTCAGCATTGTATTTAAAATAATGTACTAACTTAATTCATTGGACTTGACTATCATCACCTTTTAATGATGTTTCCTGTCCCCATAAAATGAATTTATATAGCAGGAAACCATGTTTGAAAATATGAGCTGTGCAGTTACATAATATTTTGTATTCTTTTGATCTTAACCAGTTTAAAAAAGAATTGTCATATTCATCAGGCATTGTTTATTAATTTTTTGCCTTGAAAAGCAAGTCTTTCAAATATTATTTAACTGCTTTAAAGAATGGCTTGAAACTTATACATTGCTGCTTTATACCATTTTAAATCTTCTGAATTTTTGGAACATTTTAGTTAGATAAAATTTGCTTTAATTGCAAAAGAAATTCTGATTGCTGCATGAACTTTTATGCAAAAAAACTTTACTTATAGGTGATCGTGCTTATTACATCAGGGAATAAAGATAGATTTATCATTATTTTGTTTGCAAATAAAGGTGATGAAATTAACATTTACCACTGAACAAAACTGGCTGTAAAGTGGTGTCATCTGTCTCACACTACTTCACTTCTTTTAAGAATATATTTATTTATCATGGTTACCCTTCAATGAAGAGGTTTATGCAGTGATTATTGAATATTTACGACAACTAAAAAAAAAGATCAAAAGTTAACTTTATAAGTAATTTGTTTCATTTTAAATTTTTAATTAATTTTTTGTAATTTTAATTTGTAATGTTAATCATAGTTTTAAATAACTTTCCAATTATAATCATAGTTTTATTTAACTGTGTACATGAGAATATAGAACTTTCCCATATACAGTATCTTGCTTCAGATAGATTTAATGGACATGCAAAATTCTTGAAAATTTAATCATATTGGATTTATTTTGGAAGTTTCATGTTCATTGATATACTTTGTAATTTTGGTACCACATTTAATCCACTATTATGAGGCTCTCATACAATACAATGCTCACTTTAAGAACCAAGAAAACCAATTAAAATTATTCTCCTGTATAATGCAACCTCCAGTTTTGAGTCATTGCCAACTTACTAGAAATGAAATATGCATGAATTTACAGAAAACCTTTTTATTTTTAAATATAAAAATATAAAAATATAAAAAATATGGATGCTTTTCAATTAGCCTTTTTACAATTAGAGTGCCTATAATAAGAGTGTGGCCAAGGGTCTGTCGGCAGCCATATTTTATCCAACTTGCTATAAGCTTGAATAAGAAAATGAAGATTAAATGATGATATATCGACTTATTTTGTTGAAGTGAATTAATGACAAGGAAATATAATATATAAATTAAATTGTTAATTCTGTACATATTAATCAAAAATAAACAATCATAATATCGAATTATAGGAATAAAAAAGAAAAGTCAAAGATATGAATTAGAACACTCAGACTATTTTCAAATTGTTCTTTAATTTAAAAAAAGCAAAATATACAACAAACCATAGAGATTCCATCAATAAAATTATAAATATAAATTAAATAATGTAATTTAAATGATTAAATACCAATTTTTAATTATTTTTCAAAACATCAAAAATAAAAATTCATTCATAATAAAAAGTACAAACTATACAAAGCAATGAAGCCCTAACTAAAACTTTTATGAACAGTGAAACAAATTGACAATGTTTAGCAGACAATAAAATAAAGGAGCCATTATCAAAATCAAGAAAAATTAAAAAATTAATCTAGAAAGAAACTGTAGATTCTGATAAAGCATAAAGGGAAAAAAAAAACCTCTTTTTAGCCACAAACAAACCCAATAGCATACATATAAAATAAAACAATAAAAGAATTACAATAATTGCAAAAAGAAAAATTAAAATTAAAAAAATTCATTTAATTATTTAAATTACATTATTTAATCATACAGAAATTACAATTTGTTTTAATGTAGCCTTCAATAGCATATCATCTCTCTAATGATAGAAAAACTAGAAGTATCCAATTAGAATTCCAATTTCAATTGTTGGACCTTTTTGCAATAAAAATTGAAGTCAATTTTCCAATACCGGTAATTACTTTGCTGGACAAACTATACATGTTATTTAAATAAAATGTTACAGTTGTGAAGACATTACAGATTTACTTGCAAAAAGTTGTCGTTTTACATTTATTTTCTTTTTACCTGAAATTTTTAATCTAAATGAGATATATCGTTTTATTATTGAGAGCTTTAAATTATGACAAGGTGATATATGTTCAATGTCTGTAGTATTTTCACACATTTTTTGTAAAAAGAATTTTTGTAAATCAATATTTTGCCTGCAAACATCATCATAATATTGTTGAAATATCATTTCCAATTTTTCAAATAAATTATAAGTTTCAATATTGCAATAAAACAATGTATTGTCTTTAAAACTCTTAATTTTCACCAACTCTGAATATGGCATATTTTTTAGAGTCTACAGATTCTATACATTGGCTACAGCATTTGTTTGTCTTCCTAATATTTAAAACTAAATAACCAGCTAAATTATATAAGGAATTTTTTTCTGAATTATTTAATTCTTTACTATTAGGTACTGTTTCTAAAGACAGTTTTACTGGAGAGTATTTTGGTGCTTTGAAACTGGGAACCATATTCAAGAAGTCTGCTAAGAATTCTCTTTCATCTTTCTCATAATTCGCATTAGAACAATCACATAAATGCTGAGCTATTGTAATTAATTTCAAATTTTTTTGAATTGTACAGCATTTGGTATCATTTGTTTACTGCGGATGGCACTGAATAAATTCTCAAGGCAGTCTTGTGTAAACCTTTAAGTTAGGATGAATGCATAGCCTTTCTTCTCCAATAATTCACTTTGAATATCCAATATAGATTGGGTAGAAATTTATACTCGAGTCTGTGATGGCTTCCAGGACGTCTTTCCTCCAACTTGCATACTCTGGAATATATTCATAAAGTTTTTTTAAGAAATTAATTTCTTTTTCATACTTCTCTTGATACTGTTTTGCTTAAGGCTAACATTCGATATCTGGAAGTCATTAGCTTAAACCAGTGCTCAACAGTTTTAAGAAACCATGCTGTTGTTAAATATTCTGGTTTCTTAAGTTCTGAACTTAAAAATTTTAATGCGCTACTAACACTGATTAATTACATTAGTTGAAAATTTTACTTTCATTTTTTGAAAGTGTGAAGGAACTAAATCCTTTTCTGTAACCTTCGGCGTTAATTTAAATCTTAACTCTTTTTGATAGTCTATCAACTCTTGTATATGGCTTGCACTGACAATATTACTGGGAAGATTATACTGGTTTCTTACTTCTTCTGATATTTTAATTATTTTATTTGTTAGAAGCATGTTTTTAATATTTTTGAAAAGATGTGGAACATCTGCAAGCACATATATCTTTTTTGTAGGATCACAAGGATGAGGAATAGTATTTGACGTTTTAGAAAACCTTCCTGCCGTAATGTTCCACACTTTCCACAGAGCTTGATTTGATGAACCCATATCAGAGGTTATGCTCATCACTCTTAATCCCAATTCTTCAGTCTTTTGAATTATATCCCTCAAAATATCTTTCAGTACTGTCCCATTCACAGAAGAACCAGTAAAATAATACGCTACAGTTTGTTTCCAACGCAACGTTATACCACCTAACATAATAATTAAGGCATGTGAGGCTACTCCTGAATGTCCTAGTAATGTTACAGATCCAAGATATTTATTTAAGGAATTGTCATATGTATCAGATGGGAAAATAGCTGTTTCATCAAGAACTATTACACAATCTTTTGCATGGTCACTTTGAAAATGCTGCACTTTTATTTTCAATAAATCAAAAACTTCAAAAAGTATACCAGTATCAAAACAAATTGTTTCCACTTTTCGTCTTAAAGTCCTCAAGGATGGCAATGGGAAATTTTGATTTCTTAATTCTTTATACCCAGCAGTACCACATGTGAACTTCAGTTTGAATGCCTTTGTGACAGTTTCATTTGACCATCGAGTAATTTTTTTTGATTTTTTATATAATGTATCGATTTGATCTTCATTGAAAAGTTTCTTTAATATGCCATCTCGATGCTCACAAGCCATTTGTTTTTCTCTAACCCCTTTGTCATATTTTCTTTTGAGCAACCTCAGTTTATTTTGAAGTTTTTGATTTTGCAGCACCAGTTTTTTATAAGCTCTATCTCTTAAATCATTTTTCTTATCTGCTGATGTTGAAGCTTTAACTAATGAATTTCTTCAGATCCTGCCCTGTTGGACTGATCTTCTATAACTGTGTCACTGGATGGTACTATTTCTGCACTCTCTTCTGGGATAACTATTTCATGGAATGGCACAGTTTCTTCCATCCCTTCCGGTATCACTATCTCATTGGATGGCAGGGTTTCTTCCATCTCTCTTGGCATCTCTGTTTCTGCAGGTTTCAAATTCAATTTTATGTTTTTTTACTGCATAGAGTTGTCTTTCAGTTGGTGGTTTTCGCTTTGGTTTAAGCTTTGAAAATGAAAATATTGTAGGAACAGCATTTCTTTTTAGTTTCCGTGAACCATCTTCTCTTGTTTTTTCCCACATCTCAGGCTCAAATTGCACTTGAGAATGAAAAAATAAATATCCTTTGAATTTCATTTCCATACAACTGCATTTAACAAAAAAAAAAAAAAAAAAAAAAAAACAAAAAAAAAAACCATACAAATTCAGTGATACATCTAAATTCTATTATTCTTACTTCACATAAAAATGAGCCATTTGTTGGTGTCCATCCCTGACGCTTTACTCTAGCAGCCTATTCTTTTCTTCTTTTGGGGTCCTTTGAAAATACTTTCATCAAGAATCCTTGCTCTGAACGATTAGAGCAACCAAAGGCCGAGCAACCTACCATTTTGGTTTGACTTGTATGGGAAAAAGATAAAATAAGATGTGAGGTTAAGATTTTTGGCATTAGGTTAAGATATTAATCATTTAGTGTCATACGCAGTCTAATCCCGATAAATTTTACGTAATGAGAAAAAAATAGCTGGACAGACAAAACTGAGTGGCTATTATGAAAATCACTCTAATGTTTTGCCAAAAAATACAATCATTTGAAATATTTCTTTTAATTAAGCCCAGCTGGTTTCGGCACACCCCTTCAAAAATGCCTGGGGAGAACACTGTATATGTATTTTATTTGATAAGCCTTTGATAATCAGCATCGACAGTATTCAGTATCCACACTATTTGCATGACTCAATAAATACAGTGCAGACATTTACTTTCTGCAACTTTAATAAAGTTCATACATTATTTATGTCAATATATTCTTAATTAATTACTATTAACACATAACGACTATAACACTGTTGCCAGTAATTATTTGTGGTTATAATAATAGGCACTCTAATTATGCTGATTCCTTATATGGCTAATATCCTCATGCCATGAAGTGTATTCAGTCTTATGATTGTGTATACTGATAGGGTAACTAGAAATTAAGAACATTTTAGGAGGCCACACAACCACGAAAATAAATAAATAAATAAATAAATAAATAAATAAATAAATAAATAAATAAAACCAAAGAAAATCATTGGTAACATTTACTCTTGTTCTTTTAATAATGTAAACAGTACATGTATTTAATTCAAGTTTTTCACTCAAATGATTTTTCTTAATAGATAAGGATTCTATTTTGATTAATTTTGACACTATAAATATCACACCAAAAACATGGGCAAGAGAAAAGATTCTGTAGATTGTAATTTTTAAGAAATGTGAATAAAAATAATTGTGGAGCCAAATCGATTTATTTTTCACAAAGGCAACAATCCCCAATCGATAGGACTTAAATTTAGAGTTATTATTAACTTACTTAGATAGACAGATGTACAAATTTAGACAAATACAATGGAAACTTTTCCTTCTCTGATCCACCCAATTAATCTGGCAATCCAACGAAGCCCTATTTTATTTTACTCACTTTTTAATTACATCGTTACTCTGGAACGATTCTATTTCTACTTAAATAAAGAAGAGGAATTGTGAAATAGAATCGTTACCCAAATATGTTGGGGAAGATGATTGTAATACGCTCCCTAATACTGTCGACGGTGTAAAGGACTGCCCAGTAATCATGATTAATTCGCATAAAATAAAGTACATTTTATTTTTTTCAGCAATATTTTTAATTAATTGATAACATAAATTACAATGCTGAAGGCAACATGCATACATGCCAAATAACGAGTTAAATGTTAATCGAGAGTAAACTGCAATTTGAAAGGTTACTTAAAAATATTTAATGTGTAAAAAACTCAGTCAAATATGTACCTCTTATATAAGTTCTAATCTTGTCTGTTGCTGCTATAGCTGTGTTCTAGAAGATTTTTCGCTGCTGTAACTGTGTTAAACGCATGTACCTTATGAAACATGTGCTCAGCTGAGCTTCATAGCGTTCATCGTCGAAGCTGGCTTGGATAACTAATGGCGGATTTCATCACGTGATGCGTTTAGCCAATAGAAAATAACGCCATCGTTGGCCACACTCTTATTATAGGCACTCTATTTACAATTAGATCGAAGCGCTCCTAGTGTTAAATTCGGTCAAAACCATACGGCAAACACAAGGCAACTTAGGCTAGGGTTCAGCCGTATTTTACATTTTATTTCAATATAATTTGTCAGTATTTGACCTGATTACTTTATTTGTCAGTATGTTTTAGAAATAAAGTAAAAACATAAACTAAACAAAACTAAAAATAATGAATTCCCATATTAAACGTGACTTACACACCTTATTTAATAAAATACAAATATACACTCAAAATTCTCCATAAGCAACAATCTCTAACAATCAAAATTTCCTACAATATAAAAATTTCATATATTCATTGTTACCTATCATTTTATCTTCATTGTTATTTTCAAAATTATCTCCAATTCATTACATGAAAATCTCTGATGATGATTTAAGTATCGAAATGCGTAAGGCAATAAAATGTATGTTTCTGCTATATGGACCCTGCATTTATTTTAACTAACTTATAGCAGCAGAAAATGTATAGAAATCTTTTTTTTATTAGTACTTGGAAACGAGCATTTTGGTGGTATAATACATGTAATGTTGTGATTGTTTGCCGTATGGTTACGTGAAAGTTATCACTGTGAGGCGCTGTTGTATTTCTGCGCATGGGTAGTTCTAATTGTAAAAAGGCTAATTAGAAACCTTCAAAATCCAATTCATTATTGTCTGATTCTTCAAAAATTTCCCTAAGACAGTACAATCAGTGGTTTATTAAAAAAAAACAAACAAGAAAAGGTTTGAACACAACAAGGATACATGATAAGTCGCCACGTTAATTTTCTTTGATAATCATGAAAATTCGGCCACGCATGTGCCCGAAACACGTCAATCCGACCACATACGTGCCCGAAACACGTCAATCCGGCCACATACGTGCCTGAAACACGTCAATACAGCCACATATGTGCACGAAATACGTAAATCCACCTCTTGTTTTCGAGAATTCACTTTTGCATTAGCTTTTGGAGATGGAAAAATTGAAATAAAAAAAGCAGATTAATATACTGTATATTATATACACTGTATAAGGTACTGAAATGTACTAATATATTGAATATTACCATATAAAAAAACCCAATTTTTAGCCTCAAAAATGGAAAAACTGTATGACTCCAGCATAAGTTGAGGCAAAAAAAAAAAAATTATAAACACTTGAGAGAAAAAAAAATGATTATACGGCATAACTATTGCATACAGCTTTTGTAGCATCATGCAAGAATGAATTTATGATAACAAATTTATATTGCGGAAAACCATCAAACAAAGCTTCTTCATCATCTTACTCTCCAAAGATTTGAAGGAAATACTCATGGACTTCGTTGTTAGTCTCGTATTCGTCATCCACATCGTCTTCAGTCTCATATTTGAAATGATACATTAATTACTTACAGTATGTAATCATTAAAAATCATTATAACCGTATTAGCTATAGTGGACGATTTTCAGGTTTTCAAATCTGATTAACTTCACAGCATATAAAAGCATTCTTGTTGTGCTGCGAAGAGTGGATAATTTTATCTTATCAGAAATTTAATATGCAGTGAAAGGGTTAATAATAAATTCTAAACAGACTAATAAATTACTATCTAGTTCTTTGTAAATTCTGCTTATAAGAGGCGCTTCACTTATAAGAGCCCTCCGTTTTTAAGAATTTTCATCAACTCTGACTTGTGCATAAGTCGAATGTTCTTTTTAGGGGTCATTTTTTGGAAGAAAAAAATACTCCACTTATACACAAGTATATATGGTATATGTTAGTTTCATTTGAAGTTCATTTGAAAAAACCCCACAATCCACTCGTGTATAAATTGTATAGTGCCATCTCCACTCTAAATTTAGATACTTATTTAGATCAAAATTTTTCACATTATAGTGGAATAAATATGGTAAATTTTTCACATTAGAACAGTTACAGCTTTTGTTCTTTGCTCTATCATCCATTATATATATATGGTATTATATCATTTATTATAATTTAACTATAATTGTCACAAACCATTGTTTTGGAAGTTTAAAATGTTCTTAAGCCTAAAACATACATGATCATTTCCCAGTATATGATCCAAGTCCATGCATGTGAGGTGGCCAATCAATTTGAAATAATATAAACCATTCTTTTTTTCATTAAATATTAATTGTGAGGAGAGAGGAGAAATAAAGAAATTGATTGATTTCAAAATTATCTTTTGATTACTAATTTTTACATTATTCCAATAGGAGGTATCGTGATATGTGGCTTCCCTGTCTAACCCACTCTTCAGAGCATACAGCTCATGTGCAGCGCATGCGCTGTGTGCAGTTAATGACGTGATTGTGGGCAGAATTTCAAAATGGAGGAGTAGCACATGTTGTTCTGCTGTTATATTTGAAATATACCTAATTATCAGTGTGTAACTCACAGATATAATTCGGATACTAGAAAAAAGATAAAGTTAGTCATGTATCCATGGATAAAACGTCAACTTTCATCCATTCCCTCCACATTCTGGAAATAGAAAAAAGAAAATTGTATTTGGATTTAGTAAGAAGAGACACACTGCCCACACGAAGGAGAAAAATTTTGTATTGCGCAGGTCTAGAGCTTGAGCACTGTAAGGAAGCCGCATATCGCGATACCTCCTATTGATTTAATTTGCTCTCTAGTTAACAACCCAAAGTGTAAATAATTCATAATTCATATACAGTACAGTATTCTACTTATTTTTTAATAGCTTCGTTAACTGTTTGTTCTTTAGGTAATTTATGTTTCTGATATTTAATATTATGCTAAAATCATGGATTCACACATAAATATCAAATGATTCACTTCTCCAAAAATGCTGCAAGAATTTTCCTATAAGCAGTAATGGAGATAACAGATCATTTTACAGAAACATACTACATGGAGATACTGTCGGGGCAGCTGCATTTTAAACATTCCAAACTGTCTTTTATTTTAATCTTATTATTGTTAATTGCTTATTTAAGTTAAAAAAATTCCACGTTCTCCCATATTAATTAATTTAACAAAAAACTTCTACCTTAATTTTGATAAATACTTTCAATGAATAATCAAGAGTTGCACTATCGTTCTGATTTGTTTTCTTTTATTTTTCCTTCTTTTTGCACTATTATTGCTGATGTTATCAGTAAATAAAAGTCAGAAATTCAAAATGGTTATAAATATTACTTATCTCAAATAATTGTATTGTTAACTTGAATTTATTTCTTCCTCTTAAATCTATGTTCATAATAACATTTTCTTTCTGTAGCATAAACTTTGTTCTCAGCAGAAGCTCTTAAAAGAAACTATAAAAAATTTGCTGCTGGAGATTGACCTTAAAGGAAGATGTATTAAATTACTTATAGAATTTAAGTATCATCAAAATTTTATGTGAAATATTCATCTGTGCACCATGAATTATTATTAATACACTTATTAATTAATGATTATTTCATCAACATTCTTAATTGCAATTTATTTCTACCTGATCATTTATGAGGGAAAATCAAAAAGAAATTGAGTAAATTTTTCACAGCAAAACCATCAGGTATTTGTAAAATTCATTATATACACTTTGAAGAGCATGTAATTCTCCACATACCCCGGGAGATGGCAAGTGTGTATCCTTTCTGCATGCAGAGCTACAGCTGTTCCAAAATGGTGGGTAAGCTGGAGATGTTTGAGACTATGGAGATCCAGAGTGTGGTCAGGTTTCTGTGGCCAAAGAGACCAAAGCCTTCTGAAATCCATTGCGATCAGTGTCATGGCAGTTCGGACCTCTAACACAACATTTTGCTGGCATATAGTTTCAGAGCGACAATGAGGTGAAAACAGCTGTGGTCATGGCTTCACTCTCAACCGAACGAATTATATGCTATGGGCATCGAAAAGTTGGTCTCACATTGGGACAAGTGCTTAAGTGTGTATGGTTATGTTGAGAAGTAGATCAGTGTTCATCGTTCAAAAGGTATATAATGATTTTTGCAAGATTTTGGTGTGAAAAATTTACTCAATTATTTCTTGATTTTCCCTCGTAATTATCTTAAGGAATTAAATGTGTTTACTATAGTCTGCTTATAAAATCAGCAGCTTCTTATAAAGATTGAGAAAAGCTGTTTTAGAAGCTTCTTTCATTATAATATATCAGTGAAATATGATTGCTTATTTTTCATACAGGATATCCTAGAACTCCAGTCCAAACTTCTCAGGGAGGTAAAGAGGATACAGATGAATATTTTTTGTCAAGAAACCCATAGTCAAAAATAACTCCGCAGCCAGCTTTAGCTCTTAGATTGTAAAGGATTATCAACTACCACAAACGAAGGGACATCACATGTCGTGATTTCGTGATTTTTATTTATCACATGTATCTTTAACATCAGGGAATCCTAGGCTTACATTAGAGAATTTTCTCAAATGACGCACCATTCTCGATCTATATATATATATATATATATATACATTAGAGAATTTTCTCAAATGACGCTCGTTTCGCACATGCAAACAAATGAATATAAACAATCAGCCGGTCGTGTTTGCGTCAACAATCAGTTGGTCGTGTTTGTATATTCCATCAACAATGGTTGATGAAATTAATGCTTGTACGAAAAGTGGATTTTGTACCTTGCCAATCCCTGTACATTTATTAGGAGCTTTAGCAAAAAACTACTTATAAGAATGCACACTTGGTCTATATGTTTTTCCGTCATCCGTCGTTTGCATGATAACCTCGTATCATCTAAACATTAAATGATTTACACATTCAAAGATTACAGGCTTCTCAAACTTCTGTTGCACATTTGATCCCCATGAAAAAAAAAAGTCCATACGTGTGAGGTGGCCAATTAATGGGAACTACACGACCAATCCATTTGTTTGGAAATCTGGCATCCAGGTAATTGCCTACTTCACAGGTGAAATGATGAGGCACCTCAGCATGTTGAGAGAGACATGTCTCAGTGAACATCAGTTGTACATTCTCCAAAAACTATGGCAGTATGCCCTCAAAGAAATTGTGCATGTATTCTCGGGCACCCACGCATGTGAATTGTGTCAATTAAAGAGGCCTTTTCATGTAAATAGGGCTTTATCAGTGAACAGAACGCATTTTGGGAATGTGGGGTTATCTTAATTCAATATGGTAGTCTGTTTCAAATACCTTGATGCAAACAAATCCCAAAGAGCAGTCTTCATTGCATGGATCTTTTGTGGATGAAAGGGATTCGTCATGTTTTAATACACAACTCTCCAAGCATGTGATATGGTGCACACAAAAGGAATGTGCAACAGCACATATACTTGCTGTTGGATTGTCTGCAGCCTGTTGTGTAGCATCTGCAGCCTGTTTTCTTGAGCTGGCAAGTGTAAAAAACGTTGTCACATATGTTGCACATGTTCACAGTAAAAGATCCCATTTCACAAAGTCCCTAATGTACATTTGCAAATGTTCACTAGTGTGGCACATGCTTGTTGGTGTGTTTTTCACGATACAGTCAACTGAAGCTCTCCAATTCCTGTTAGCGGTTCCATACAACAGATAAATTCTCAGTCAGTTCATCATTAGAGTAGTTCTACATGTTTGCATTGGTTGGCATTGACTGCCATCTATGCTTAGACAGTCTTAAGTGTCATACTTTCTATAAACATCTTTACATTGTGCAGATAATGGTTCATTCCAAAATTTTACTTAATTGAAATTTCTCAGTCAGTATCCCTTTACTATCATTGCACTGTAACTGACTACAAAGTGATGACTACAGGTTTATGAAAAGTGTTTGTCCGTACCTTCTCTACCTCCCTCAGAATTTTGGGCATGAAGTTCTGGGAACATGGGTTGAGTAGGGTGTCTGTTGGATTGGTCTTGGAAAAAGAAACAACTTTTGTAGAAAATATTTTTTTTCCATTCTGCTTCCTTCAATAAAAATACTTTCAGGTTCTATCACATTAAATGTTCACACTGCTATCCATTTTGCTGCTGGCATTTATGCACTCTCCTCTTCACGTCATTACAGGCCGAGAGAACTTCTTCCCATATTAGCGCTGTGCATGTACTCATTGTTTGGTCCTGTATATCCTCCCTTGTTGTCAGCTGTTCTTGGTAGGATATGCAGACATCCTGTTGAAACCGCAAGCCAACCTTCATTGCTAAGGGCAGATCTTTAAGGAGTTCAGACAGCATGTTTTTTCAGAAATTCAACATAAACTATTCCACTCAGGTTACCTGGAAGAAAAACGGGCTGATAATGTGGCCACTGATAATTCCATACCACATATTCATACTCCAGACATATTGGTAGTTTACTTCAGAGCCAGTGGGGATTTTCCTGGGTCCAATAATATGCATTATGGACGTTCACTGAATTTTTCACATAGTCTTTAGTCATCTTCCTCCAAAACTCTAGAAGTTTGAATTTTTGAGAAAAAAGGCTGTTACAGGTTGTCTGATACACCCTGTATACTGTTACCTTAATATATTAATGGATACACACTGTATACTGTTATTTTTGAAATCTCTCATTGAAATTAACAAGAAATTAAGCCTCCTGAGGAAGATATAGGAAAGTAGTGGAAGCACCAAGTTCATCTATTTTTATTTGCACTTCATCTGCACTTTTTTAACCTGCTAATTTCTTTTATCAAAAGATTGGTTTTCTCAAACGTAGTATTTAGAAAACATAAAAGAATCCTATCTTCTTTTCTTTCTCATCATTTTCGATCGAATGATATTTCATATGCCATAAGCTTGCCATAGTTCTAAAGATCAAGTGACTGCCACCCATACAACTCCGACCCCACTGGGACAATTTGGCCTAAGTTTCATATGAATGTAGATCTTGCGTAGAGGAATATGCATATCGAATTTCACTCCTTTACGTAACTAAATACCACGTAGATCACTTGGTCCCCTCTAACTCCTATCACAGTAATTCTGACCCCAGTGGGCCAATCAAAATCAAACTAAATAGTGAAGGTACTCATGCCCATAATAAACTACATTCCGAATTTCAACTTTCTACCTCTAAAAATGCAGACATTATGGAGGGGACAATGGACAGACGAACAGACGGACACTGTGAAACCAGTAAGTAGCTCCATTCTTCCACTACTTAATAATGTCAGTAGAATCTGTGGGCAGGAATATAGATTGGAGGAAGTTAATGGGATAATGAAATATTTTTTTTATTTTTAATGGGCAGAAAATTTTAAAAGATCTTGGCTCCAGGCTTTTCACTGATACTGGATTTTTTAAAGGAATCTACCAGAGATGATTCTGGAATTCTCCATGGAATCTGCAACCTTCAGACCATGCAGCTGTGGGGATTGGGAAGGGCTTATTTTAGAGGATGAACATTCATGCTTAGCACCCAAATTATTTTGGAATTCTTGTTTTGCAATCATTTGTAACTGAAAATCTTGAAACGAAGCAAACTTAAAAAGTTTCTTTATTAATAATCTCTTGTATGTCAGCTATTACTACAGCACGATTTTAAATAGACTTTTGTTTGCTCAGAAGGTGACCAGCCATTTCAGAAATTTGATTTAAGAAAAAGTGCATGTTAGGAAATATTCATATGTAGATGAATTATCAAAAATAGAAAATAACATAGTATATTGTGAGAAAATTTAAAAGTTGATGAGGATTGTTCCACTTTTTAAAACATCAAATTTTGATGATGCTTATTCTTTAGCTAGATTTTAAATGTTTAATCAAAAGTACTGGTTTCTGTCTTCCATGTGACATAATTTAATTATTGTTTGTTTTTTTTTTTTCAAAAAAAAAAAAAATGAAAATAATGAAGGTTAAATAATTTAATTTTCACTTATTTCGATCAGAATGTTTTTCTCTTGGATGTGTTGTACATGTAATAAATTTTATTTTCAAAACTTTTCTCTTTTAACAAAACTCTTAATTGTTCTCTGTTGCAAAGTCAGGAGTGTACTAGGACTTCGCAACCATCCACTGAATCTGTTGCCAAGCTAGGGTAGGAGCTCTTTGGCTAATGCATGATTCAACTTTAGATACATTGGAATGCCTCCTCTAGAAATTAATGAACTGCTGATGAAAATTGAAATCCAGACCCCTTTCATAGAAGAAATTACTTTAATCTTTATAGGCCAATTTTTTATTCTTAATGGTTTTTCCTTTTCTGACATCTTTTTTTTTTCTTTTTTCTAGTGGTCAAAATTCTTGTGTTTATATACATGTATTACATGAATAAATAGAGAGTTACATTATCCCTGCATAATATAGCTGTTTTATTGTTCATTTTCAAATTTATTGCAGTAAAACCTGTGTTTACAATTTCTAGTGAAGAATAAGGAATAATATAGAATAAAATTAACTTTGATAAGTCTGGTTTCAATAATGTGCTACACTTTGAATTTAATTAACAACTTATATCAAGATTATATGTATTCAGAAAACAACTGTACTTTGATGAACATTATTAAAGAGCATAATCATAAATGGTAAAGCATTTCATATTCATCAACTATACACTCAGCATTGAAGATTAAGTATAGTAATGTACTTACAGCTATGTATTCTTTTATGACGTAGTTTATATTATTTTAGACACTCATTATTATATTAATAAATTTTATATTAGTAAATTTTTTTTTATTGCCAATCAGATAATTTAATACGTATTTACAATTTAATTATTCAATTCAAGAAAACTATTGTATTTGCCTGCTGAAGAAAAATAGCATATTAAAAAAATCTTTTAATGTGCACTGTATTCCACTATAATAAATAAGGAGGTTTAAGGAGTTGAATCTTACGGTGTGTTTGTTTATTGCGATAAATGCAACAAACCATCACTATGAATCACGATGGCATGAAAGTTATCAGTCTGACGAAATACAAACAACTTTGTGAGAATGACTGCCTTCAAGCTGGCAATTAACAACAACAATGTATGCCTTCTAAATCATGAAATGATACAGCAATATTTTCATTAAATTATGTTTTCGAAATGATCCTCAACCTTATTGGTAACGATGCTCTGTTTTGTGTGAACTAATTCTTTTGTTTTAATAATGACATTGGCTAAAACGCCAATCGCCTTCTCTAATTCTAATCCCATAGAAGTTCTGACAAAGTGGAAATGTAATTGCTTGAGCATCACTGGCAGCTGCAAACGGAAGTAGTCAGTCTGATGAGACTAAACAGATTTAGTTAAGTTAACGTTGTCACTTTCATTGCATTAAATAAATACACCCTTTTAATCAACACTAAATTTACTTTTGAGTACTTTCTTTTAGCTTTTGAATATTTTTCCTTGGTTACACATCTTTAAAGTGGAAAGAATATTTTAACTTGATTGAATCAAGTAAAAAATTATGCATTTAAGTAGAACATGGTAGCATCTTGCCTTTACACTCATGTTAGAGGTAAACCTTCTTTCTTACAAGACAGAAGAACTTGCTTACGATTGATAATAACTTTAAAAAAACTTTATAACTATTTTCATGGAACCAATTAACACTATGCTTTTGAAAATAAACTTAATTTATAGAATTTTTCAGTTATATTCCTCTTTGAAGCATTTTAGGACTTTATCATACTTTGGCATCTGGTATTTTATAATTAAAATATGCAGAAAATTAAAACTTGGTTTAGGTGTAAATAGAAGAAAAATTAACTAACCTTAAGATTGTGAGTAATTATTTAAACTAAAGAAGGTGATGCAGACAGTTCACTTCCCACAATATTTTTTAATTTGGGAAATGGATTGGTCTCGATCAACTTCTTTACTGTTGTTTGTTTTTCCTATGATATTTTATTTTATCATTTACTTTTTTTTATTTTTTAATATTACTATAAAATAAATCATTGTTTAAAAAATTTATCTAGCTCTAAGTCAACATTTGGTTGATGTTTATTACTGAAATTAGATTAACTAAGGAAGTGAACTTTTTCCACAATAAACACGTTAGTCCTTTTACTTTCTTTAGTTTACTTATATGGTTTCGGCAAAAACTCATGAAGGGGGGATTCTTGGTTTTGGTGACCTTTATATTATTCATGAAATTAAGTTCATACACTACTTTACAATTTAAAATGCTCACTCAGAGTTAGCAGCATAGGAAGATGAAATGTAAATTCTGGTTTTACTGTGATGAAAACCAAATTTAAAGCAGTTCAAACCTTAAAAAATTTCCTTTTTTCTGGACTTCAAATTTCATTATACAGAAAATTTGTTCATAGAAAATGATGTAGATCTTGTCTTAATGGAAAAAAAAACACAAGATAATCATTTAAATTGCTGTATTTGCTCCCTCCTGTTCTATTCCATTTTCTAATAATGGTAATGTAATTGTATTTTTGATGTTAAAGAAATCAAGCTAGTTCATTGTTTTTTTGTTTTTTTTTCTTTTTCATAGAAATCTAACATTGTAGAAGTGATTGTAGATGTGTAGCCAGTTTTGTTTCTGTCAATGTACATACTGAGTGCCATTTTGCAATTAATATGATTTTTGTTTATAATTTTCCTATGGGTAACAATATTCTTTTTCTTGTTTACTCTGCTTGACAGCATGGGAGGTGGAAGGTAATATAACAGCTAGAAAAAACACTTGTCTTTTCTTTTGATTTGTGATTTTATGTAGCAGTGATCATGTTACAGTTATTTATAATCCACAGTATTCACTTTTAATCTTTTAGTCCAATAGAATTTTTATCCATATATATTTTGTTTTAACCATTAACACGATCACTGATTTTTTTTATTTTAGTTCTTGTAATGTTGTTTATGAGATGCTGCATTAATCCTCAAATTTAACAAATATTATGATTTTATTATTTTAATCTTTTTTGTTGTAAAGTCAATAAATGATATCTATATTAAATGATAGTTTTGCTGGCCCTGGTGTGCTAGTCTGTTCCATTGATAACATGCCTACACAATTGCCACGAGAAGCAACAGATTCTTTTGGAGAATTACTTTACCCACACATTGGAGACATAGTAAGTCTAAAAAAATTTAAATTTTATAATGTTTTACTTAATAAATCTCAGATTTTGTATATTTTAAGTATCAAGTCGGCAGAAAAATAATGTGGGTTTAGCACATTTGAGTTTAGAGTAGCAGTAATGACAAACAAAATACTTTTTTATTCATCAAAATATGACTCCTTGGCAAAAATAATCTCGTAGTGTCCAGGAAGCTTTTCAATTCCTGATTTAAAAAAAAACAAAACAACTTTAGCTTTTGTGAGGAGATGAACTCATTGAAAGCAATTTCAACATCATTCTGATTTTGAAAATATTTTTTGCAAGAAAACAAATGAGGTAAGTGAGCAAGGCAGATGTGAAAAAGTTTCATATCCTAACTCCTCCAATTTTTGTTTGGTTAATTTTACTGCATGATGGCGAGCATTGTCATAAAGGAGAACAGGTCCTTTCCTGTTTTCAAGGGAAGGGTGTTTTATTTCAAAGTTTCTGGTGAAATATATTAAGTTGTTGGCAGGACATTGAGCTGGCCAGGTTAAGAAATTTGTAGTGGTCAATCCAGCCATTGACCACCAAACAGTTAGCATAACCTTCGTAACCTTCTTGAGACAGAGGTCATGTTTGGCCTTTTTGTTTGAAGGAGCATCATTGTCTACCTATTTTCCTGAATGTTGGGAATTGTTGTTATGTATGATCCATTTCTGTCATGACACAATTCGATGTAAAAAAGGGTCAGTTTTATTCCGCAAAATGAGTGAGAACAAATGGACAAATGTTATGCTTTGATGTCTCATGTCTCATCTTAGCTCAATTCATGGAGTACCCATTTTTCCAGCTTGCACGCTTTACAAATTTGCTTTAAATGTTCACAAAGAGTTGCATGGTCAATTCCAAGCTCGGATGCAAGTTATCATGATGTTATCCAGGGATTTGACTCCACTAATGGTTTTTATCAACTGACAGTCAACCTCTGACAGGAGACGGCACATTAAGAGAGAGAGAGAGAATGATTTTTAAATGTAATTTTTAATTTCTAATGGGCACCTGGACAAGGTTTATCTTTAAGGGTTATATCTTGGATTTTTGAACTAATTTTGGGGCTTACATTTAGAAAATAAGTTCTTGCTCCATGTCTCAGCTGCACATTTGCTGAGTTTGAACTCGTATAACAAGCATATCCAAATCTCGTTAGCTGTCATGGCAGCTTCAAGAATGGTGGATCAACAATATCACAAAGTTGATAGACAGAATTGAGCGAGTGTGCTCAAATGTTATCTATATAATATATAAAATGTTGCTTGTCTGTTTGTTTGTGCAAGCGGTGTATATAAAATACTGAACAAATTTTTTAAAAAATTTTCACAGTTGTATTTAGTTGTGCTTGAGGTAACATATAGGCTTTGTTTCATCGCAATCAGCCCAGGAGAACACCACTTCATGCTCATAGATGGTGGCAGAGACACTGCCTCATCTATTTTCACTAGTTTACGCTATGATTATCTTATGGTTTTTGTTTATAACTTCCAGTAGTTAGTCGGAGTTGTCTCCTAAAATAATTTTATGCCTATGAATGTGCAATTGAAACAAATGATTTGTTTGACTTTCCAAATTTGGTTTCATCGGATTTGGTTTCATTTGATGGTTATAAATTGTACTCATTGTGAAGCTCTTAAATGGAGAACAGAATCAATTGAAATTTTTTATCAGAATGGAAAAATTCACAGAAATTTTTCAAGATACTTCAGAGATTTGAATTCAGTGTTCAATGGTGACTATTTGCAATCAAAACATTTCTTGGGATTGCATTTCTTTCATACAAAATGCATTTCAAAGATGTCTTTTGGAGCAAAGGTAATAACAGAAGGACCAGTTATGCCAAGTTTGTGATTGGTTCTTTCCTGCCTGCATATGAGCCAACATTTTTTCAAATTTATTTTGTGTCAGATTAAAATGTACAGGCCAATTTTGGAAATAAAAAAAAAAGACTTTGCACAATTTAACATGTGATTGCTCAGCTTCAAAACATGCTGCATTGGAGCCTATTCAGCTTTGAAACTATAAACTTTTTGGTCAAATGGATGTTTTGTCTCCTAGTTCTTCCAACTGTAAGCAACCACAGCCCCAGAGGTTTATTTCTAAATATTTATTATGGGCAAATTATTGCCAACAGTGCAGATAGGCAACCTATTGTTAAAAATGAAGTTGCAGTGTTTATTGTTGATCAGGAGTAGGATCTATGTAACATTGTATTGCAAACTCGAGACAATCGCCTGCAACACATTTGTGAAACTCATTGGGCTTACTGCTCTACAATATCCATTAATGTGTAGGACAAGTTACTGGAAAACTTTTTTAGAAATGCACGACGAAATAATGATGGTGAATTTCATGACAGATGGGGTGATAATATTTTGAAGCGATGCATGGTGACTATTCAAGACATAGGGGAAAATTCTCTTTTCTACTATAATTTGCCTGCACTAACTTTAGATGGAGACTGCATTAATAGAGCATTTGTAGTGTACATAAACTAACTGGCTGACACTTTAAAAAATGGCATCCCATGTGTGACAGTGAAAACAATGTACAGTTTATGATTGTGTACATCATAGTATCGACAATGCTTTAGGAGAATTGCTTGTTTTTAAGTGTACCCTAAACATTTCTCACTAAAACCATATTGATGCAAGTATGAAAAACAAGGCAAAATAGCTTTTATTTTTGCCCATGGTAAATCTGTGCACTCCACGTTTAAAATTCAGACAATTTTGGACAACACTGAAAGTCCAGTATATGATGTTGCCAGAAATAGTGAAAACACAAAGATTCTACACAATTGTTGCTTAATAATATGGGACAAGTGTACTTTGGCACACCATGTCGATAGAACCTTACAAGTTTTCAAGCAAATGACCGACCCATGGCAGATTTTACCAGTAGTACCATGGGTGACGAGACCTGATGAGATAAAAGCTTGGATAACAAGCCCAAATTTGTGCCGAAGCATCATGCAGATGCATTACACAGTAAAAATGCAGGCACAAACAGGAGGCAATCCAAATGCACAAGACTTTTCAGAATTATTATTAAAATTGGGAAAGGTATGTACCCGGAAGCAAAGGGTAAAAATCAGTTTGCTGACAATTTATACCGAACATTTCCTTCGCTACAAGAAGTCATTTCCAAGAAGAAACATGGTGACCAAATGCAAACAACAAATCATGAAAACTCTTGGTTTTGCAAGAGAGCTATTTTGACTTCTCTACCTGATCAATGCTGATATGTTAAAATTTATTGATGAGGAAAATATAGAGAAAGCTCTATTATAAGAAAGTAATAGAATAAGAAAATGCAACCAATTACCCAGTTAATTTATTGAATTCACTAAGCATGCCTGGATTTCCATCACACAAAATTAATTCAAAAAAGGATGTTCCAATAATTCTGCTGTGAAATTTAAGCTCTCTTGCAAATTATCCTCAATGACAACTCTACAACACCTCTACAACGGAATAGAGGCAGAGATCTTCACCAGATGTAGCACAAGCAATCGTGTTTTTATACCCTGAATTCCATTTATTCCTAATAATTTTCAATTCCGTTTTAAATATATACAGTTCCCTGTTTGCTTATATTATGCCATACCACTAACAAAGTGCAGGGCCACACTAACAAAGTGTGGGTGTGGTGTTTGGTTCAGCTGCTTTTTACACAGCCAGCTGTACATGGTATCTCCCATGCCAGTGATCAGTTAACTGTGCAAACTGTCTGTTGCTAAAGAAGCACTGTAGTGATCAGTTAAAGTATGTCTATGAATTTGCAATAATTATACAATATCAAATTCCATGCAAATGAAGTTGCAGGCACAGCTAATTGTTAATCTATTTGCATTGATGCCAGCACTAGTGAATATATGCCTACAACTTCGCATATTCATATTTCTTACACTGAATTTAAACTGCATGTGCTAACCGACATTATTTACCCACCTACCTGATAATTATTTTAGTGAAAAGTTATTTAATTTATGACTAACTATAAAAATGCAATATCTCAATTTTAAATAGTCAAAATGAAAATACATGTAAAGGAAATTTAATATGGCAATAATTTGCATTATAAATTTATTTTATATTAACTTTAAATGCTCACAAAAATTTGATAATATTCTTTTCAATCATTATTCTGTAGAGCAAATAAAAGTTTTTTTCCCTCCCTTGAAAATGGCAAAAAATACATAGCTTTATTTTAAGTCTAAAATGATTTCCATTGCTAAATTTATAGAATTCCAATGATTTCTAGTAATATTATTTTCTAAAATGTTGAAGATGAATACCACTGTTCTCTATTATTAGAATTGTTTTGGGCCCATCCCAATGCCCTTCATCATCCTGAATAACACAAATAGCGCAGTGAAGTAAATTTCAAAGTAATTTCTTGATTACAAAATGCACCGATCATCATTTAGATCGTATGAAATTTAGGCCGATTTTTTTGATTGCATATGTCTCTTTATTGAATTGTTTAGAATAATATCAATTATCAATTTTTTTTTCCCATTGTAATTTATGTGGGTTTTTTTTGTTTTTTTTTTACAATGCATGTAAAATTGAAATATTTCATTTTATGATTACCGTAATTTCATCCGGATAGTCCACCTCCCAGATAATCCGCAGGATAAAAAAAAACCCCCACCTTTCCTGTAAAAATTTTCTCAGAAAGTCCGCTTCTCAGATAAACCGTGGAATATCTAAGAGTTCAAGCCCGTGTAAAAAGTGTCTTATTTCAAATCTTTCTCAAAATAGTAAATTAGCTAGTAATTTTATTATTTACATAACCATCTTCATTATTTTTATATATTTAATGAAACTTTTATAAATTTATTAGTTAAATGTGTAAATAATTACAGTAATCTCATTTTAATGAACGAGCGCAACTCATTTCTTCGGCAGCAGCCATGGTTCTATCAATGCACTCACTGCTAGGTGCTGACCAATAGCAATACAGAGCATTCAATGACATCATAACATCTTCAACTAATCGTAATTGCCAAGTACAGTGAATTCCGGCCTAGCAAATTACCGACATTAACTTTTTAACACGTTTTTTTCTTTATAATTTATGAATGAAAAATTATGTCACTGGTTATTTATTGTTCCGAGGGGTTAGAATATTAATTTCAATGTTAGAAAAAGATTGAACAAAGACTTGTTAATTTAAAACCATCAATTCAAAGGCCATCATATTTTTATCTACAGCAGGAAAGTCGGCTAATTTTTTCTAAAAAAAATATCTATCTGCGATTTACTCTTTCAAAAAGTTTAACATAATTTTCTTATAAAAAAATAGAAGACAGATATAAGAAGATTGGTGAAGACAGAAACTAGTCCAGTTGATCATCAATCACAACGGCGATAATACAAAAAGCCAAGTGGCCTCTCGGCTGTAGGACAAAATGCAAACAGACGAAAGGAAACTTGATGCACCACTGCTGTTTTGGCTCTAAGCTTATTTTTCTGTTAACTCTTATTTACAAAGTGATAAAATCTAAAATGAATGACAACACGTCAAAAATAAAATTTCAATTAAATTTTATTGCCCTTTTTTATTTCTTTTACTTTTTCTCCGCATTACAAACATCTCTCCTCAATAAATAAATATATAATACAACATACTTGTGATGGGCGATACCAAGCTATTTCATTAATCAATTACTTTCGATTATTATGATATTTTGAAAGGATCGAAGGTATCGATTACTTTATTATAAACATTGTTTACATTTTTTTTTTTTTTTTATTAAAAACTGCATTCACCTAGTAGGCAATCGACTGCACAATATACAGGATGATTCAAAAGTTACTGTGCAGTAGTGCATGGAAACATGTACAATTTGCCTAAGCTGAAGGAGGATATCACCACTGAAGTTCAGCAAATCTCACCAACCATAATGAGCTCGCTTGCTGGTCAACTGAAAAAATCTGAAAAAAATGTCTACTATTGCCAAATGAAAAAAACTCACAACATGTGGCAGCAATGGTAGCACTAACAAGGGAATCCCTTGAACATGTATGTCACAGAAATAAAACTCATCTGAAGCTACTATAGATGCTTGCAAAATAAGAGAGTGCAACATTTTATTTCTTTCAAAATAAACCGCGAAAACGAAAAAATTTGAGCATACATAACCATACAAAGACTCCATTGTTAAAGCGGATAGGCTAAGTGGCATGCAAAATCGAAAGGCAAAAGAGCGAAACTAAAGTCTTATAAATGACTAATCAGCAGTAATCGATACTTACGACAAAATAGTCGACACTTTTAATTTCTTTAGTATTGTATGTATCGATTACACTTTAAGTAGGCAAAATATAGGGTGAACAAATTACAGTCGCTAAACACTTAAATTCCCGTGGCTACTCCTTAAAGGGCATTAGTCTTTATATTCTTCATAACAACTTCCATAACAAAAAAGTAAGAAAGCAATTCGAGTCTTTTTCTCATTTGGCAGTTCAATCTATAGAATTTTAAGTAACATTATTTATTTTATATATATTACTTGTACCGGCAAGGGTTTATTGCTCACTGTTCGTACCGGTAAATCACGGCACCTGTTGTACCGTACAATGTGTCTCAACTCTATTTGTATGACGGATCAAACATGTGTTAACGTTACAGCGCCAACTCCAGCGATCGGGATCTCTATTACACCTCTATCACAGTGACATCAATGGCTCGTGATGTATTAGTCATTCACCATTGCCTGCCACTCTGGTGATAACTTACCTCTACAGTACCCAGACTCTCGATCGCCAGAGTCAGTTATGATAAAATGATGCGTCATGCAAAATATACCAAGTAATATAGGCCTTTATAATCAATAGTGCCCCACTTCAACTAAGTTCAATATTTCTTAAGCAATATATACCCTTTATATTGCTGTTCCCACTTTACATTGCGTTGTGTTCATTTTTTCTTTGGATCGTATAGCATTTACTCTAGTCCCTGGGGTTCCACAGTAATAATACCATCAACAGAATTAAGCCCCTCACCTCCCCTCTTCTGTTTACTAGTCAAAAAAAAGAGGAAATCTTTTATATAAATTGAAAATTTCTTTATTCAGTGACTAATATATGTTTCAATTAAAACTAATTAAACGAAGTAAGATGAGGTTAGTGAGAATTAGTTAGAGGAATGATAAAATTGCTTAAAACAACTGACTATAAATTAAGTTACAGATGGATAGTAGAATCTTTGACTATTCAATTATTCTTAATGCACCTTCGAGTTCTTAGGTCATAAAGTTTATAAGCCTTCCATGTCTCTCTTGCATTACCTCGCGCAATTGTTTGTATTTACTCTAAATACAGTTCTTTAGTACTCTTATTGATATCGCGAACACGCGAAGGGCCCAAATAAACAAATGTACATACTTATATTGCTTGTTGCGATTCGTTGTTGTTCTCCCTGCTCCACTGACACGAGACGTACGATGCTCCACACTTATTGCCCGACGACAGCCCAGCTCGCCGTCGGCACTCTGCTAGTTGCGTTGGCGGGAAGATCTCCGTTGGCGTCGAGGTCACTCCACTGACGGTTGGTCGAATGAGTTGGCCGCTGGTAGGGTCTTGTATACCGGGCTTCCCTCCACTTACGATCACCGTAGCCGTCGCTGATCTCCGCCGTTGGGGTCTGTTGCTTCTTCCGCCGTATCGCTTCTATCTTCTCGATGTTCGTCCCGCCTTCATAGGCCTAGTGCGCCTTCGTGTGCACGGTTGCTCTTTCGCGCCGTTTGGCAACGCGCTATTTTCGGATGTTTACAGTCCTTTTTAGAGTTCACTTTGTTCACTGGAATCCTTTGAGATTTCATATCACAGAACAAGCACTTGTTCCTGTGACTTACGCATGCTGCGACGTAACATTTCAGTCATTATCATGCTCTTAATCATTCTTGTGTAGTTTGGTCATAAAACACAACAAGAGCATGGTGATGAGAGACTAACGCATGAGAGAGAGAAAAATCTCCGTACTCAAAAGAACGAACGCATCAGAGAGATAGGGAGATCTCTCCGTAACTAAAAATGCACGCCTGGGAGAGAGTTCTCCGTAATCAAAGAAACGAGCGCATCAGAGAGAGGGAAAAAATCTCCGCTCCCTTTTATTACCTCCGTTTGGATTCTGGCGCCCAACACGTGACCGGGCGAGAACGCTTGCTAGTTGGTTCGCTGGGCGAGAGCTCTTCTTGCTCCTGCGCCTCCCCCCCTTTGTTTCCCTTTTGCTTACGTTCTCTCCTCCCGCCTGAGGTGGTGAGCACAGAAACCACAAATAAAGAAAAGTCAATTTATAAGATTTCCTCCTTAATAAACGATTATACTTAATTTTGTCAATGGAACGTTTCCCCAATTCAATTATCAATTACGTCCCTGTCCCCCTTTCCCATAATTATCTTGTTAAATAAAGCGAAGTTTGCTTAGAACACAGAAATATAATTTATATATTTCTGTTGTAACGATCATATCGTTACATACTAATAAAATTGTTTGTTCAGACTCAAACAGTTCACTGACATTTCCCATCACTGCATTATTCCAATTTGAATATCTGAGGCTTAAATTTTGCCTTTTATAAATCGAATCAAACAAATGCTAATGCTGTAATAAAAACTGCTAATCCAGAGCATATACCCAGGCAATTGTTTTTTTGTTTATAAACAATTTTTTGTGCAATATATACTTCATAAATCACTATCAGAAATAAATGGGCATATTTGTGAAATATATTATTTCATAAAATTCTCATCTATTTCTGTTAAGCGCAGCTGCTGCCGTCTTGGGAACGTTACTTCATAGATTTGCCATTTATTGCAATTTGGAAAAATTTGTTCCCAGATAATTTGCCCCTCGGATAATTCGCGGAGCCATTTTTCAGATGGAAAAAATACAGATAGTCCCTGGACTATCCACGTGAAATTACGGTAGTTGAAGAAACAAATCTGTGAAAGTGACTAATCAGAAGCAGCATTCTTCAGAGAGAAAAGAGGTGTTGCATCTGTTAGATAGGTTAGATTAGAGCACTGATAATGTCAAGAATGTAATGAAATGTAATTGGTTAAAAGAGAAAAAAATAGTTTTCTGTATATGTAATTGGTTGTTTTCCATGATTTTCTGAAGTGATATTTTTTCTGGTCATATGGATACCTATCTAACTTATAATGTTTATCCTCCAAGTCAAACTAATATAAGTTTTATCACATTATTTGCTGACAGTTTATAAATTTTGTTTCCTTCAAACTTTTCTTTGTTATTCCTTGTTGGAGGGGGGGGGGTTCAAGTTTTTTGACAGATTTTTTTCTTGCAAGAAAGGCAATTTTGGCTTCCTTGTTTGGTAAATATATGTTCTGCTATAGATAAATTAAACATACTTTCTTCCTCTTCACTAGTACCAACACCTATCTAAATAAAAATTTTTCCCTGTGTTCAGGGAAAAAAAAACTCAAATTAGTTGTACTTCTTTACAGAAAAACCCAGTAGTAGATTTTTTTTTGATCTTCTATCTTTCTTTGTTAATGATGTCATTCACAATTTGGTGTGGGAATTTGTTCTGCTTTGCAATGGTAAATGGCAATGTTATTGTAAAACATAACATTTTGGTTAATGTTAATAAAACCCTTTATAAAGATTTCATATGATACTGAAATATAAAAATGTCCTGTGTTTTTATGTTTATTAATGAATGGTTGCTTAGCAAACCAATATACAGAAGTCGGGAAACACTTGATAACAGGACGTAATCCTTACTTAATATATAGTTCGGGACAGGTTAATCTTGCAGTGAAGGAACAAGTACAGTTGCGATATCATTGTTTCAATTCGCTGGATCAATAAGGAAAAGGAGGATAGGTAATAAGAAAAACTTACTTTAAAGACGGGACATTTGCTTGATATAGAATTATTTGGATATTGTTCACGCAATCCTACATAAACATTCAAAACTAATTCCTTCATTCCACTTGTTGAAGGTATGTGACTTAAATAGCAATGGCGTGGAAACTGTGATAAGATATAAATATAAGATATAGTTCTGAAAAGGTGTCTACGCATACATTATTAAATGAAGAATATGAAAAGGTTTGGAAAGTGATGTATTAAGTTTGTAAAATGAAAAATAAATTATTTTAATCGTGTATATTTACTATATAATTATATTTAAAAAATGTTAGGAACTATATTTCATTAAAGAATAACTCAAGAATGTTCAGTGAGGGTTTTATCCTATGCCACACCTCAGATGTTCAAATTATTGATGAAAAATAGGGAAGAAAATTCCACATCATGGATTCAAACCAGGAACCTTTGAGGCAGCCTGGATTCGAACCAGCCAAAGGTTCCTGGTTCAATTCCAGGCTGTGGAATTTTTTTTCCTATTTTTCATCACTATATTTCAGCCACGCATGCACATGGCCTACTCATTGCCTGTACTTGTTCCTTCATTGGAAGGTTAACCTGGCCTGGATTATAGTGTTAGACAACTTTTAGAATCCAAACCGCCTGAATTCTCCTGGGAATTGACAAATACAAGCCCTGGATGGCAGATAATGGAATACATGTATGTTCCTTCATGCTGGAGACAGAAGACAAGCTTGAATCTTGTTCTCTAAAATTGACCATAGTGGCTTTATTATACAAACTTCTAGGGGAGTTAGTATGGGTGATTCTAAACAAAAAAGT
>JAHWFO010016460.1:387419-398956 GCA_023313115.1 Rhysida immarginata
TTGATGGTTAAAGGATAGGGACTATTCCCGACCTTCGAGTCGGGACCTGCTCTGCCGATTGAGTTGCTGCGTTGTGGCTTCAATGAAGTATATTTGGATATCTTGTAACAGCAAAGCTGTTCATATCCGCGGTAGCTCAGTTGGTTAGAGCAGTGCCAGCGATAGGCATGGTCCCCGGTTCGAATCCGGATCGCGGAATTTTTCCTTCCCTTTTCAATTTGTCTTAATATTGTGAGTGTACGTTTAAGATTCACAAGGCTATGCGTGAACAATAATATATTTAAATATAAGGGTAAAGTATATAAAATGGTGGGTGGTACTCCAACGATTTATTTATCAGCGACCAGCTGCCTGAAATTTGCATGTCTGCGATGATATTTAATAATGTTTGAACCCAAGCGAAGAAAGTTATGACTTCATACGAATTACGTGTGATATGGATTACGCTTGTCTGAGCCCTATATTAGCAGATATTTTTTTGAAAAGCTTTGAAGACATTTTAAAGAAGTCTGGATTTTATTTTCCCAATATTTGGTACCGTTACATCGATGACATCTTTACGATTTTCTACATCATAGTATGTGATATTCACACTTTCATACAACATCTTGATAGTTTTTACCCTTCAATCCAATTCATGTTCGAAATAGAAGAAAACCATAAGCACACAAAATTCAGGAAAAACTTTAAAAGTCAATAATTTGCACACTGTATATAAAAAGATTCTGTTTCACAGAAACGATTGAAATGAAATCTGGTTTTTCCCCAGGAAAAAAAAATTAATACTAGAATTGTTTGGTTTTTGACCAACAGATGGCATTGTCAGGTTACAGACATCAGTTTATGCACGTTTCCAGACTATATAAAAAGAGCAGCATTTGATGCAAACTCTATTTTGGAAGCAGGTAGTGATAGTTCCATCTCACTGATAGGGGGAGGGGGGCTACCAGTTCTATCTTTGTTGGCAACATTACCAATGAAGATCTAAGATATGTCACTTTTACTTATATAGGCCCTAAAGCTATCGAACGCATCAATATATTCTGTTAACAAGGATTCCAAATCACCTACAAAACCAAGGACAACAATCGTTTCATATTGAATCCAAAAAACTGAACACAGATACAGACTTAAAGAAATGCTGTGGTGTATACAAGCTAGCGTCCCCAGATTGCGGCTTACTACAAAACGTTTCTTTATTGAAAGGTTCAAGGAACACAGACAGGCCTTAAAGATAGGAAGTCTGCATATGCTGAGCACCTGATTTAGAATAAGCATCGTATGATCCAGATTGAAGATTGCATGACCGTTTTGTGGAAAAGGAAAAAGACAGAAAAGAAGAAATTGATATAAGAACAGGGAACAACTAAATAACCAAGTCTCATTCGAAAGGGACACCATCTTGTACGAGGTCTGTTCAAAAAATACGTAGACTGTTTGAATTGCGCGGGCCCTGTTGGTCCCAATCAAAATCGCTTGGTGTCGCCATCTTCTGACAGATCCGCTGATTACAAGGCAGTTTTTTGATTGCAAATATCAGTATTGGTTGATTAGCTACGCGGTTGTTTGTGAAGTGTGTTTTTTTTCGTTTGGCGGATTTTTAGAATGAGTGACTTGAACGAGCAAAGAGTTGCTGTGAAATTTTGTGTTAAACTCGGAAAAACTGCCACTGGACGAGTGGAAAAGGCCAGAAATGTGGACGAGAGGTGACTGGTTGTTTCATCACGACAACGCTCCAGCCCATTCAGCCCTCAGAACTCGAGAGTTTTTGGCCAAACACTCGATCACTGTTCTTCCTCACCCACCCTACTCACCTGACCTCGCTCCTTGTGACTTCTTCTTGTTTCCCAAACTCAAAAGACCTTTGAAAGGAAGGAGATTTGAGACGATTCCCGACATAAAGGCAAATGCGACGAAGGCGCTGAAGGACATCACAAAAGAAGCGTTCCAGAAACTGTTTCCAAAAGTGGAAACACCGTTGGGATAAGTGTGTGCGTCGGGGAGGAGAGTACTTTGAAGGGGACCCAGATGTGTAACTTCTGAATAAAGTATATTTTGTTTTATGACGTCAGTCTACGTATTTTTTGAACAGACCTCGTATTTTCTTGGAAACTTCCAAATAAAAAATATATTCTCAAAGCATCTACCCATCCCCTACTACACTCCATGCCAAAAATTTAGACGCAGTATATTTTGTCTGATTTTCTAAATAACTGAACACGCCTAACTAAATGCAAATTATTTTGCTGAGGCGTAACGACAATACCATTAATATATTAGGTAGAATGGTAGGAAAATACCTCTCAAGTATTTACGAAAAATTCATTTGCAAAAAGAAGAGGATTTCTGATCTGTCAAAAGTTTAGATGCACCATTGAAAATATTCATTACAACAGTATAAAATTCCAAATCTTGAGGTATTTTCGATTTATTATAAAATTATAAGGTTCAAGAGATGTCGTGATTAGTTACATTAATTATGCACTTTATTTTTGTAGTCAGAATTAATTATGGGAAAAAGATCACAATTAACGGAAAGAGAAATTGGTTCAATCCTTGCTTATAAAGGTCTGTCTAATCGAGAAATTGCAAAAAGAATAGGAAGAAGTGAACATGTTGTTCAAAATTATCTTTAAAATCCCGATACATATGGAAATAAACCAAGATCTGGAAGACCAAAAGTATTATCAGACAGGCAAACAGGGCTGATTCGATGCATTGCAAGTAACTCTGTATCATCAGTGGCTGAAATAGTTAGAAAAGCTGGCATCCAGGGTCATTTAAGAACCATCCAAAAGGTTCTGACATCAACACCTGTTCTCACCCACAAGAAAATGAAGCCCAAACTACTGTCAAAAACTGCTTGTTTGGATTTCGCAAACTACACAACATGAATAAACAAATGGCGAAATGTAATTTTTTCTGATGAAAAAAGATTCACTTTAGATGGGACTGACTGTTTCCATTACTACTGGCCTGATTTAAGAAAATCGGAAATCACATGTGTGCACGCCAAAACGGTGGTGGTGGAATCATGATTTGGGCAGCCATAGGATCAAATACAAAAGACATATAAAACTCACTAGATATATAAAACAATAAAATCCAATCCAAATAATATACAGCCTATACTTAGACTATATAAGCCAGAAATACAAGAAGAAAAATGAAATAAACATTTGCATCACAAAGATGAATCAAGTTACGTATCTGGAATTATTAGATAATAATATATTGATAAGAGGATGACAATTGGCTGGACCCAAGTGGATTTTTCAAGATGGCAATGTTGCTGTCCATACAGCAAAGTCTGTGAAACAGTGGTATCAAGATAACAACATTCGATATTTTGATTGGCCTGCGAAGTCTTCGGACCTAAATATAATCGAAAACATCTGGAGAACATTGGCAAGAAAGGTTTATGCAAATGGGAAGCAATATTCTGATGTTGAAGAACTCAAATCAACAGTTACACAGTGCTGGGCAGAAATTGACTAAAAAGAGATTAAAAATCTCTACGAATCATTACCAAATCGTATTTTTAAGGTCATTACTAAGCAAGGGGGAAGTACACATTATTAAACATTTATTTATTATGAATTTTTGTTTGTTGTAAGAATTTTTTCAGTCATGCAACTAAATATTTGTCGCATATAAATTTGATGACATTTGTACACGGGCGTTTTGTACATCATTAACAAATAAATAGTTTGTTAACTTTATGGTGCCTTATTTGTTGTAACAAGAGGTTTATGACATAAAGATTTTACATCATTCAGCCAAATGAGTTTATGAAAAAACACAAAAAAAATATTGCATTTAAACTTTTGGCATGGAGTGTAGGTCCGCCTCCTGGATTCCCATTAATTGTACATATATGACGTCAACACCGTCCTCTGTTAGGTCCGCCCTCTGGCTTTCTTTACCGGCTTTGTAAGTCCACCAATCAAGTCCCAGATTGGTGGACGCCCTTATCCTGTTAGTGTGTAAATTCCCATGTCTTTCTCACCTTATTTTGTAACTTTTTTGTGATAAACTGATGTAATATATAAATGCATCGGCATTAAAAAATAGTTTACTGTATTGCTTTTTCTTGGAATCAAACACTTGAGTATCTGATTCCAGATCTGCCAAACGTCTATAAACGTCATCTTGAAAATAGATTGTTGGAGATAAAAAATTTTTTGCTTGTTCAGATTCACTTATACTAAACTTGTCCCGAACACCATTATGACTTTGAAGCCCACAGAGAATACATCGAATATGTGTTGGGCGCACAATTGATGAAGGAGGCTCGCATGGTACAACAGATAATATTGTTTTCCTGGAGATTACATCATTGGCATGGTCATCTTCACTTTCAGATACTTCAGTATTAGCCTTTTTTGCTGCAGTTTTTTCAAGAGATTTTTTTTAAAGTATACATTTTATAGCACAGACATAACATCAGAAACCACACTTTTCAGCCTTTTTGCAACTACCAGTATGTTATCTCTTATGGTGGCTGCTTCTTGTACTCTTTTTCTTCCATTAACTGTGGTAGCTGTCTTGTTACAATATACAGCCTGAAAAATAATGCACTACTCCACATCAAATAAAACATTTGGTTTTTCTGGGTGAACAGTTTGCCGGTCTCACTCCCATCCTTTGTTGATCATCCATTTTCATCACAATATTAGTTTACCTGTAAAAAAAATTATCTTTATGAAATGAACATTCCAGTGTTTTGGATGCATAAATATTACATATAATTGCAGCATAAATATTACAGTAAAGTAAGCCAGTTTTTAAATTGCAGATTAAGCCCTGTAATAGAAGAGTCATGCAAAACTTTTAGTACTGATTTTCTTTAATAAATAGCAGTCGGGCAATTTCACAAACCATCTTAATCGATTCCTTGCCCTTGAAAACATATATTTAGATACTTAAATGATGACTATGAATATCACAGGAGCAGAAATATATACAAAATAAAATTGGTGTCGGCCATTTTGGAAAATGGCATCTAAAACACCCGGTCCAGAATATGGTGATGTCTACCCAACTTTTTCTGACTCTCTTATATGTACTTTACTTGATTCTATTGTTTAGACAAATCTGTACTAAAATTTTTACGGGACTCCAGTACAGGGATAGGAGTACTGGCACTGAAATTACTTAATTTGAACAAAATTGTCGAATTGATGGGGCCACCTTCTAAGTTCATCAACTTCACTTTGGGGACTTTGAAAATGTGTAAGTTTTCTGTAGTATCTAATAGTTTATTATTTATGATCAGTTGCTCTAAATGGAATTTGGTTTTATCAATAATATGCCCTGTTGTAATGAAATGTTTTGCGACAGCAGATTGAGATGGTCTATGATATTTAATGTGGCTTATGTGTTCCTTCCGTCTTTTTTTGATAGCCCTCCACAACTAGCCTTTGCTCCATATTGCTCGAACCACAACCTATTTCATATATACCTGATTTGAAAAATGGCTAAGATTTATTTTTGCAGTTGAATAAACTATTTTTTATTGTATTTGGGTTTCTGAAGGCTAGAGAAAAGTTATAATCTTTAAAAAAAAATGGTTTAACCCTTTGGTAAGATGCCTGTTAAAGGAGAGGGGGAAGAACTTTTTATTGTTTTCTGTTGGAGTGAGGGTTGTCATTTCTGAATGTATTTTTTAAAGAGATCTTTTTCTACAAATATTGTCATCATATCCATTAATTTGTGTGATATTTTTGATAGGGGAAATTTCTTTTTCTTTGCATTCTTTGGAAAAGGGAAGGTTATTAGCCCTGTCCACCATGAAATTAAAAACTTATAATTTTTGTGCAAAACAAGATTTGAATCACAGGAAATGTAGGCCATATTGTTTTGTTGGTTTTGTGTACATGTCCAACACCAGCATGTTTATCTTTTTGGTGATTTTGACATCCAGAAAAGCCATTTCCCATTTTTTTTTTTACTTCAGGCAAACAGTAAAACCATCCACATTGCAAAAATTTTTGTATCTATTAAGGCGAATATGTCATAGACATAGCTTAACCAGATGTCAGGAAAATGTGGGAAGGAATTGTTTATATTTCATTTTCAAAAGATCTCATGAATAATCCACAAAGAATACACAAACTACTGCCCATGGGACAACAAAATTCATTTTATCATTTTGGCTCAATCCACTGCTGTAAAACTTTTCCTTATAACAGGCTATACTATTGATAAAAACCAAACTCTGTTTAGTGCAACCGATCATAAATAATAAAATATTAGATGCTACAGAGAGCTTACATTTTTCCAAAGTCCCCAAAGGTCACCTTAGAAGGTGCCCTGTCAGTTCATCAATTTTGTTCAAATTAAGTAGTTCCTGTGACAGTCAGTGTCCAATCACCTGATTGGTCAACTTTTTTGGGTTTTTTTTCTTTTGATTTTTACTTGTGTATTAGCATTCATTTGGTTTCCTTGCTGATTTTTGATATCATGGCAGCCAAAATGATCATATAAGGTTTTCTATTTCTTTTGTGGATTAAGAAGTATTCATAGTATTTGGTTAATATAACAGTTGTTGAGCACAATAGAAAGTTCAACTCCATACCTGTCTACTTCAACCAGCATCACTTTCTGATGAGAAAAATAATATTACCATAGTTTTTGAATATAATGCGCACCATTGTATAATGCACATCGACTTTTTTAAGGGATTTCGTAAAAAATTCCTGTTTATAATGCGCATCCGTGTTTTAAGCACATCCAGTGCATTGTAAAAAAAAAAAAAAAAAAAAAAAAAAATGAACATTGTATTACAAAATAAGAATTTATTAATTACATTTTTTATTATGTTTACAATTTAAATCCTTTAAAATCAGAACCGTCACTGTCTGCGTAATCATAAACTTGTAAAAGGAAGAGAAATTAGAAGAGCTATTCGATTAAAAAACAGAATAAAAGCCAAAAAAAGGAAGAAAGAAAATTCTTACTTCTGCTGCACAGTGGTGTAGAATGTGAATTTCATGTGAAATTCCTACAATCGATTGAACATTGCAGGGAAAAACAAAAACGAGTCATCCAGAAGCAATGCTTTCACTGCCGTACTTGTCTGGGAAATAACCAAAGGAAATACGTTGAACTAGGAGAAAGAAGCCAGATGAAACCTAATAAGTCACCCAGAGGATTTAAAATATAAAAAAAAATAAAAAAGAAAAAAAGAGAGAGAGATAGTGTCCTTTCCTATCAGGACAGTAAAGCAGATGGTAACTTATTTGAAATCCCTTTCACAGTTTGATTTTATATAGGGTTATCCAATTTAGGCACGTGCGTCCATTATTTTCAGTGTGGGGCAGTCAAATTACTTGTAAATAAACAGTACCACCGCTGTGGGCATCGAATGGAACTAATAGGTGGGGGTTTAAAAACTTTGAACAAACCGAATACATAAAATAAACTTTGAACTTTCCTCTATCCAGTGATGCATTGTATGTGTCTCTATCCTTTGTTGTTCATTTGAAATAAATATTTTAAATCTACTCCTTAATTTTGAATATTCCTGTATAGTGCTTGTTGTGCTATCAACAATCAACACTGACCAATTAACACAACTGGCTAGTGGTACCCATTGGCTTAGAGGTTTGCACACCATACAAGTATTGTACTTGGCATTTAAACTCACAATAACGTGTATTCAATTTTGAATAAGAATTACCCATTTTTTTCATGTAGACAGAGAAATTTTCACGTCAAATTTGGAAAATTATGCACATTTTTGTTATAATACACACATAATACAAAATAAAAATTAAAAAAATTGTCAATGTGCATTATATCTCAAAAATGACAATAATATGCTGTTTGCTGGTAAAACTTTAATGATTAACAAATTAAATACTGTAAAAAATACATTTTACAGCATCTGCTTTAAAAGAAGAAGCAGACGTGTTAGCGAAAAAATTTCAGAACACAGAATCTCTTCTCCTGGATGTTATTGATAGACCTGATCTTATGGAAAACCTCATTGAAACTACAGATCTTGTTGTTAGGTAAAGAACTGCTCCTTTATGAAATGGCTAATTTTATTATTTATAAATAACACTTGGATAATTTTTGTAAAATGCATTATTTTATTTTATCGAAGTTTGCTCCCTTATTCCCTTCATCCAAAAGTTGCTGAGCAATGCATTAAATACAAAACAAATATGGTTACAGCCAGTTATTTGTCACCAAAAATGAAAGAATTGCATCAAGCGTTAGTAACAAAATTTTTAATTATATATTTGTTCAATTAGAAAATGTAGTCATCATTTAAAAATTTTTTCCTTTTATATTTACTATCGGAATTTATAATAAATAGGGCTGTGGATGCTGGTGTAACAATTGTCAATGAAGTTGGATTGGATCCTGGAATAGATCACTTTCTTGCAATGGAATGCTTTGATGATGTTCATCAAAACGGAGGCAAAGTAAGAGAAACGTATTTCAGTCTTTAACAAAATCATCTTTTTTACCTAGATGTATATATTAAATTGTTCAAATTTATACCATTTTCATTATTTGTTTAGATTAAGTCATTTATTTCCTATTGTGGAGGTTTGCCAGCTCCAGAGTGTTCAAACAATCCTCTTCGTTACAAGTTCAGCTGGAGCCCCCGAGGGGTTCTCTCCAATGTACTTAGCTCTGCACAGTATCTAAAGGATGCAAAGGTATTTATGTCAATGAAACTGCCAAGTTTCCTTTCATAACATTGATATTAAGCATTTATCATTTTCTTTTTCTTATCACACCCTTCAAAGTGTTTAAAACATCATTGCTTCTGCTATTCTGCCCATATACTGAAACCTCTTTAATCTGAAATTTTATAAGTTGTAAACTTGCATGAGCCAGACTTATTTTGGATTCAGTAGACTCTTTAGTTTATTTGATTTTATTATTAGTATTATTATTACTACAGTGGAACCCACTTAACTCGAACTCTGTTAACTCGAAATCCCGCTTAATTCGAAATTTATTTTGAGTCCCAACTCCTAGACAAATAATTACATGTTTTTTCACCCCGTTTACTGAAAGT
Organism: Rhysida immarginata; assembly: GCA_023313115.1. NCBI lineage: Eukaryota > Metazoa > Arthropoda > Chilopoda > Scolopendromorpha > Scolopendridae > Rhysida > Rhysida immarginata. The sequence goes on from JAHWFO010016460.1 coordinate 396,463, forward strand.
GATTTTTATTAAAAACCCGGTTAACTGGAAAGAATTTTTTTTCTATAAGCTTCTATTGTATTGGCTCTACACTGTATTACATAAAATTGTATAAATAATTGACTCTACTGTATAAATAAAACTGCCATAATTCTCTTTTAATACCCTTCAGAATAATTTTTATTCATTTAAATTCCTGAAATCATTCGAAATTGAATTGCCGATAGCCAATGACCGTATGGCATTGTCACGTAAAAGCAACTTACGATTTAAAAATTTTAAACCCATTTTAATTGCTCTTCAGAATAACACCATTTTGAAAATTACAGTAAAATTACTACACATGTAATTTTAAAGAGTTTTCTAGAAACTTGGATAAAATCAAAACCAGTTTTTCTCAAAAATTTGAGGGGCTCATTTTTTGTTTGTGTAAGTGTACACTATACTGTACGGTTGATCTTGCCACGAGTATAGTCACCACAGTACTGTACATTACTGTACACGTAAAGACGCACCTGAGACTTGAGACTGTGTCACCTAGAGTACAGTACATGTACTTTACATACCGTGACTTGAGATGGCATCAACAAAACGAAAATGCAATTCATTAACAATTGAGAAGAAACTAGAGATCTTGGAAACAGCCAAAAAACCTCATGTGAAGAAAAGCGATGTGGCAAAGGATTTTGGCATTCCATTATCCACACTTTCGACACTCCTAAAAAATTCTGACAAAATTAAATCGCTAGCGGAATCATCCACTTGCCGTAATAGGAAAAGAATGAGGACAGCGACTTATGAAGACGTCGAGGAAGCATTGCTGAAATGGGTCAACCAGGTGAGAGCCATGAACATTCCTATTAACAGTGTATTAGTGAAGGAGAAGGCAAATTGTTTTGTGAAGCAGTTAAATCATGAGACTTTTATTTGTTCAAACGGGTGGCTGGATCGGTTCAAACAGCGACACGGACTTGTTTTTCGAACGATCGCGGGCAAAGCAAATTCTGTCAATGACGAAATGGTTGACGAATGGCAGCGAAAAATTCTCCCGGTGCTTGTAGAGGGTTACAAGGCCTGTGATATCTACAACGCCGATGAGACCGGCCTGTTTTTCAAATGCCTTCCCGATAAGACTCTCCACTTCAAAGGTGAAAAATGTTCCGGAGGAAAGTTGAGTAAAGAACGAATCACCATCCTCCTATGCTGTAATTTGGATGGCTCCGATTGTCTGAAACCGATTGTGATCGGAAAATTTGGCAAGCCAAGATGCTTCAAGAACATTAAAACTTTGCCTTGTATTTTTACAATAAGCGTGCTTGGATGACAAAAGAAATTTTCGAACAATGCTTATCGACATGAAATTTAAAGTTTAAAAACGAAAATAGGAAAGTTATTCTATTTGTTGACAACTGCATGTCGCATAATGTAGCAGAGAGGATGTATAGCAATTTGACATTAAAGTTTTTCCCGCCAAATGCTACATCTTGCTTGCAACTGCTCGATAAAGGCATAATTAAGGTCCTTAAAGTAAATTACAGAAAGAATTTAGTAAGCGAGATATTGCAGTCTATTGATGACAACAAGCAATTACCCAATCAGAATGTTTTAGATGCCATAAACAACATTATCAGTGCCTGGAGATTAATTTCAAAGAAAACGATTGAAAATTGCTTCCGTAAAGCCGGTTTTGTTGTCAGTTATAATGCAGAGGAAAATATCAATCCTGATTTTGATGGTTTTGATGAATGGGAGATCATTTGAAGCAAGGAGGCTTACAGGCAGCTTTTGTCTGACGTTCAGTTCGACGAATTTGTCGCTGTGGATGATGATATTATTACTTAAGAATTTCTTTCTGACGAAGTGATCGTAAATGATGTCACAGGGAATCAAGATGGCGACTCCGATGGCGATGACCAAGACGATTCTACGGAAGAAATGGTTGCACCTACCGCAAAAGCTACGCGTGGATCGTAAGAAATCTTGAAAAGACATTTGATGTGCCAAAGCGAAACACCTGATGAAATGTTCAACATTCATTACCGTTTTCACGATCATGTGAATAAAAATATTGCAAATATGTCTAAACAGACGACACTTACGAAATATTATAAAAAGCTTTAAAAAGGTAAAAAATAAAATAAAATATCTTTATAATATATAGCGTTGTTTATTTCATAAGTACTCTGTTAATTTCTCATTTCATGAATTTCTATAAAAAGAAATTAAAAAAGTTTTGACAAGATTGGATAACTCAAAACTCGGATAATTCGAAGAAAATTCTTGGTCCCCTCAATTTCGAGTTATCAGAGTTTCACTGTATTATTATTATTATTATTATTATTATTATTATTATTATTATTATTAAATAATAGTTATTAAAAAAATGAAAAATAAATACTAAGTAAAATCAAAATAAAACTAGAAATATAAAATCAAATAAAAAGCTGACGTTTCGGATAGAGACTATGCTTTATCAAAGCAAAAAGGATAATTCTCTAAAAGCAATTAGAATATT
>JAHWFO010016460.1:413940-429468 GCA_023313115.1 Rhysida immarginata
AATAAATAAATAAATAAATAAATAAATAAATAAATAAATAAATAAATAGATTCTTACATGGCTATTTTCCTTACTTACAAGATTAAAAAAATGTGGCTGATTAGCTACTCAGCGTTCAGTTCATTGGCTGAAATACGAACCGAAAATGATGTCATATATCACCATTAGTCATGCTTTTTTTGAAATGTGTGATGGTCTTAAAATTCATCCAATCACAATCGGTATTGACATTTGCATTTCTTATCTGTCTCTGTAGGACATTCAATCACGTGATTTTTTGCCACATTAATCATCTGATCTGTGTATTACTAATCAATTGTCGACTTGAAAATTAATCAATTACTTGATTAGGTAAATACATTGATTGATTGAGTTGGGAACGATTAATCACCCAAAACCACTATTTAGATCTCCAGATTAACAGTCATACCAGCATACATTAATGACGTAGTCATAAACTCGTGGTCCTACGAAGCTTACTTTGAAGAAGAAGAAAAAGAACTGTCACTAGATTATTTGTTGTGCTAAGTTTATTTTAATTTTTGTATAAAGCAATAAAGAAAAATGAAACACATTTAATGAAGTTTAGCAGAATTAGCTTTTATAAGCTAAAATTAAGCTATTATAAGTTAACTCCTTTGTTCTGTACAATAAGAAGCATGTAAACTTCTACATTTGCCCTGAAGAAGCCAGGAATAAATGATGAAACCAAATAAGTATTGTAAGGCCTCATTAAACTTCATTCGAAAATACAATACAGAAGACTCTCTTTTCCACGATATTATAAGTTAGCTTTAAAATAAATAGCACAAATCAAACATGATTTGCAAATAAAAATAAAAGAACCCCCTCCCCAAAATAAATAAATAAATAAATAAATAAAACAAAAACAAAACAATAGCATTGAATCTGAAGTGAAAAATGAAACTTTTTACATATGAATGGGCTCATGGGATTTGCAATGTTTACCGTATATCGCAAAGTGTTGTATCTGGCACAATCCTTGTGAGATTTATTCTAGTTGACAACTGTGTGGATGAAGGATAACACTTGAAGAAGTTGAAGAAATGTAGAATTTTGAAATTTCCTCATTTCAATGATAAATTTCTACAGTGATGGTATAAGACAATTAATGTGTCATGGTGAAAATGTGTGCTTTTACAGGAATCATAATCACTTTAGAGAAGGAATAACAAAGATAAAAAAAATTCAGTCTTTATCTCTCTGCTTTCTGTTCAAAAGTATGAACTTTAATGCCCCTTATACACTATACACTGAGCAGCAATTAAATTACAGATATCTGTCTAGCATTGTATAACAACACCTTTTGCCCTGATTACAGTGGCCATTTGTCTCAGCATGGACTTGGCATGACACCAGAAGTGTTGGGAAGCCGTACAAACCTATGACCCATGAACAAGCTCCCCATAGTTCATGAAGATTTAATTGAGGGGGTCTGAGGTTTGAATATCTCACTTGATGTCAGCCCAGATGATCGATGGGATTGAGATCAGGTGACCTAGCTGACGATGGAAACCAGGTCACTTCTGTGGATTGTTCATCTAACCATCCTGATACAATTTAGGAGTGATAGCACAATGCATTATCTTGTTGCAGGAAGAGGTCTCCATCGGGATATTGAAGACATGCAAATTGGAGCACATGATCGTCAAAAATATCCCGGTAACATTCACCTGTGAGGAACAATGTCACACATACATGGGGTCCCATTTCAGTCCATGTAAGCATTCCCCAGATGAAAATGCCACCTCCACCAGCTTGAAGTTTACCCTGCTGGCAAGAAGGGCCTATTGTTTCATGTCGTTTACACCAAACTCTTACCCTGCCATTGGCATATACCAACATGAATCTCGACTCATCAGTCCAGGCAACATTTTTCCACATGTCTTGGGACCAGTGGCGATGTTCTCATGCCCATGCTACTCATTGTGCCCTCTGATGTGAGTCAGCAGAGGTACCCGCATTCTGTACTCCATAGTGAAGAGATGGTTCTAGATAGTGGTTGCTTATACATTTCTGTGCACTAGCGTTAAATTGCCGAGTGATCTGCTCGTCTATCCGGCGTTATGATATTAGCTAGCCAACGACGACCCAGCTCATTCATACGCTGTTGTCCACGGCAGTTGGTCCTTGCAGGGATGGTTTTACCGACATCAGCGTGCTTGTGATACACCCTTGAGATCATAGTTCCCTCTAATTTTTTTGAGAGTTGCATGATCCAAAATTAACTGAGGGCAATAACAAATATAAACAAACAAAGGCCATATAAGTGGGAAATTGATCATAAGTGTGTGGGAAACAAATTTCTCTGTGCAATTTATTTCAGTGCCATTAAAATTAGAGAGTGGCTGCACACTTGCACAGCTTAGAGGAACTATGCTTGAGAAAATGCCTGCACGACTTCCAAAATGGAGTGATCCATTCTTCAGCCTCGATGATTTGCCCTGACAATACGCCCAAGATCTTTCATCTTACCCATACTGCATCCAACTTTTACTGATTCTTGTCGCATCACTCTTTAGATTCTTGGATCACTGCTTACATAATTCCATTACCTTTGCCAGGGCCATCCACAGTGGCACATTTGCATAACGTCTGCTGTCTCTAATTCAATTGCTCTTCTGTGTCTGGCCAAAAGTAAATGGACACTCCCATTTAGTAGAATTGGAGACTCCTGAGGTACATATTAATAGAATGTTGGTCCACCTTTTGCATCAGTCGCAACCAGTTCATGTCTGGGAATATTTTCACCAGGTTTTGAAACATGGTTGCAGGAATTGTCTTCCAAGCATCCATGAGAGCTGCACTGATTCTTGGCAAAGAAGATGGACCCAGAGATCAGCCCAGAGAAGTTCAATAGGATTTTGATCAGGGCTCTGTGAAAGCCAGCCCAGTTTTTGAATGCTGATGTTATCAAACCATAGTTACACAAGTTTTGATGTGAACAGTTGCTCTGTTGGAAGAGAAATGGGCCTTCCCCGAATTGTTGCCAGAGTCAGTGTGCAGCATTATGCAGAATGTCAAGATACATTGCAGAGTTCATTTTTCCAGCCATAGGAACTACGGGACCCAGGGTGAACCATGATAAACACCCCCCACACCAGTATGACTCTTCCACTGAACTTTGATCGTTGCTTGGCGTTGACATCGGTGATCCTGCACATCCATGAAGCTCATGTTTCTTAGTTCTCGACAAGCAGCCCTGCTGCTAGTGACCAGACCTAAAGCATTTTGAAACTTATGAGTGATCATGGTCATCGGAGACATGTGATGTTCCTTAACTACCCTCTTCAGGGTTTGACACCTGCAATAATAAATTTCTTCGGCTTGTCACTTCATCCTGCTGCACTTTCACTTCCTCGATGTTTCCATTTTGCAATGAAATTACTTTCAACTGATTTTGTCGCCTCTATCAAGGCGAATATCACGAATCGATTTTCCAAAATCTGCCGATAGATGGCGCTGGCAGGGTTCACATTTTCTGGAGATATGCAAATTAGTATAGATACCCTCCGATCTGTTGTGGAGCATGGCATTTTGTGCTTCCAATTAGTAGCGGAACAAGGCGGAGGGCATATCGAACAACTTCTGCCTTAATCATTAGTAAGATGCTTGTTCCATGAAGCTCTGTTTTTTTGGCATTATCACTGTTGTCGCTGTAAACACGTATTCTTGTCTTTTCACTAATAAATTTTTCGTAAACCCCTGAACTCTATTGTTTCCTTTTGGCTAACAAGATTACTCTGTTTCACGAATCCATTTTTGGTTTTTCCCCTGACATTACCTTGCCAGCGCCATCTATCAGCAGATTTTGGAACTATTTTTTTCCCTTCGCCAAACAAAATTCCATTGCCTCACAATTGTTCTGCTAAATATCAGGTCATTCTGACGAGTAGTTTTCAAATTATCGATTTTTGAAATCGTAACTTTAATTATAATCACTGTGTACATATTAAAGCTTTCACTTCTACTCTGAACCAGCACCTAGGTTGATTCTCTCGCTTACAGTTTCTCCCTCAAAAGATTTTGCTTTTACTGTACTATGCCTTAATTCACTCTTCTCTTACTTATGGATTACAATTCTGGGGTTCAACTTCTAAAGTTAACTTACTGTGTTTATTTCACATACAAAAATGGATTGTCTGGATCTTATTTAAACTTAAGAAACCAGCCCCGGTTTCACATATTTTCAACCTAGTTGGCATAATTCCTATTCATTTACAAATCCTTAAACAACCATTTAACCATTTCTCTTTCACAATCTCTCTCTTTTCCACTAATACAACCCCTCCTTATAATACACGATTTAAACACCCTTTAAATTTTCCTCGAATTAAACATAATTATCAGCTTAAATGCGTTCTAAACTCTGGCATAAGACTTTAGGCCAACCTGAATCATGAAATTCGCTCTGCGCCTAATTTAGCAATCTTTAAAGGGCAACTGACATCAAAATTTTTGATACTATAAGATTAAGTAAATAATTAAATAAAACTGCATAATTGCATAATACATAATTTAATTTCGAAAATTTTTATTATTTATTTAATAAAATGAACAAATACTCGCTATTTACTGAAGGCCATGAAAAACATCTGGAATTATAGGGGGGGGGGGGATTGATGACATCATATGAGCGAAAGGAGTCTCCAGTCCTGCAGTCATTACCGCTAAAGCCTCATTAATTCAACCGAGGTCAATCTGAGTTCAACACGAAAAAAGTTCTCGAGAAAAATGTATCAACCTTGCAGTCTCTATGATCCCTTTCTTGTCAACTAAATAGTTTCCCAAAACGGAGTAACATGGAATTCTGTGGGAGTGCGCGCAATATCAACGGCAACTATAAAGATTCAACTAGACCCATTTTCAAGGCAACTCAATTGTTGAATCAGTATGATATAGAAGGGGGGGGGGGGGCACTGGTGATGATTCCGTTGCTCTGAACTAAAATTATAAAAAATTATAAAAAATTATCACCTGTTAACTTCCTACAAGTACTGCAGTTTTATTTTTTCTGGGAATTTTTTCACACTAATTTTGCTGTAAACATCTTTTTTTTTTTTTTTTAATCTCTCATAAAAATGTCAATTTACATAGAGCTGTTTATTAGTGAAATCGAAAAACAACCTGCTCTTTATTTATTTTAAGTTAAAAGAAGACTCAGATAAAAATCTTAGACAAATTATGAACAGAAATATGTAAACAGTTTATTCAGGAATTGGAATAAGATAGGCTATATAGAATTTTTTTGTTTTATATTTTTTAACTACAGGAAATTCGTTTCGCGTATCTTTTTTCCCCCCTTAAACGATGTAGGCATGTGTTTGTATATGTGGTAAGGAAAAAGTATAATAGTTTCACTGAGGTTATATATATCAGTTCGCTAGAGGATGGGGGGGGGGGGGGTCTGGTGGGCGCAGCCCCTCAGTCTTTAAAAAATAAATTCAAATAAATTCTTTCCTTGGTCGCATGATCAGTCATCGCGCAATGTGCAGAAGTGGACATTAACTAATATTTATAAGAGAAATTGACATGGGTGTGAGAAACATATACGGGTAGAGAGCGAAATCATTACAACCAAGTAAATACATAAGAGAATGTTATAAACACATTATGAATATATAAACTGATGATTCCATAAATTGACGATTCAATAATAAGCCATGTTAACAAACCAATCGACAATTGATTAAATATGTAAATATGAATTGATTTAACGATATATATGTGCCCCTTATATATAATTGTCAGACATTGGGAAAGATATAAAATATAAACAAAAGTAAAAAATGAGAAACAAGATGAGAAGGCCAAGGCCACAGTTCATGTATAAATTGCTCACTTTTTAAATCATGTAACTTTTACTTGAACATTTGAAACCGACACGCACACATTAATCAAATAATGAAAAATAAACTAAAATTCAAGTTTGTTGCAAATTTGAACCCAAATAACGCTAGTGCAATAAGGAACATTTCAATGTAAGTGGATCTCATTTTTTTGTTTGGATTTTCCAAAATGAAGGATAGAAAATAATCGAAAAAGAAAAACGATGATGAGTTATTCTATGTTAGATAGCCAAGACGATTCTCCAGTGTGACGTCATGCCCTAGATGTGAGTTTTGCAAACTGATGTTTGAAAAATTATATTTAAAAAACTACTTAAGTTAAAAAAAATTTTACAAGTCGAATTACAGTTAGTTCATGGTCCTTTATGTTCTAAAAAAATAAAATTGATAGGTCATTTTTCGTGTCAGTTGCCCTTTAAATCAAGACTGTTGAGTTTTCTTTCCAGCTGCTCCCTAATGGATTAACCCCCCCTCCCTTTCCCCTCTCTTCGCTCCCTCTTCCTTTTGAATTTTATTACCTGTAACGTTTACTTTGATTGTCACTCGTTGTTCCTTTACCCATCCAGGGACCTACCTTGTTGGCCTCTGGCCATACTGGCTCTGAACGGATGTCCTGTATAACTAACAATTGTGAAGTTAAAAAAAAAAAAAATCTGCTGATATGCCATTTATTGTCTCGTAATAACATTTCTTCCATTTCTGTCTTTGTTTCAGAGTTGATAAGTTTTAACCGATCTGTCAAAAATACTTGCCTATTTTAATGCTTATCATTTATTTTTAAATAAAAGTTAAAAAATAATTTTGAGTTTAAATATTCTATTCACTAAATTTAAATTTTCTAATATTGACTTTACTTTCAGAGACAATTTTTATGCATGCAATTGGGATTACATGACAATAACATCTTTCTTGGAAATCTTAAAGCCAAAATTTCTGATCGTGTAGGCAATGACCCAGCCAAAGTGGATCTTATTGAGCAGTTACGTACACCTTTTTTTTTATTTTATTATTCATGCTTGTACAGATAAGAGTGCTCATTTTTCTCCCTTATCTTTAAAAACTACCACCCCACCATCATCAGATCTATTTTATATGTAAGCCATAAACAAGGATAATTGCTTTGCACCTGTTTCCACTGCAGTGAACTGCATTGTAAATTATGCCACAGGATTTCCTGTCATGCATCTTAACAGACTTTCCAAAGTCCCTCACTACTTTGTGTAAAGTCACCTTTTCAACAGTCCAAATACACAAAAACCCATAGTTAATGTGCTTGAGATTTCATGGGAATGGACAAAAATGGGATAATTCTTATGCTGTTACCATGTGTCTTCCTCTCACGGTAGTGTGCTGAAGATCTTGCAGTATGGCTCGATGCCTTATCCATATGGATCAGACCTTTGAATTCACAGTCTTATATGAGGGGTGATCAAAAAGTAATGTCTCATATTTTTTTTCTCTAAAATCGTCACTGGGAAAAAAATAAACACATGTACATTCAATAGAACAATTCAACTTTTATTTTTCCACATAATCTCCAAGCCGATTGACGCAATGATCCCAGCGGTGGACAAGTTTTTCCATGCTCTGCCAATAAAAGTCATTCGGCTGAGTGTGGAACCAGTTGCGAACTGCCGATTTCACCTCGTCGTCGTTACGGAAATTTTGACTGGCCAGTGACTTCTTCAACGGTCCAAAGATATGGGAGCGAGTTCCTGGCTGTATGGAGGATGAAGCATGTTTCCCAGTTCAATTACTGCAACAGGTCAGTGACCCCTTTTGCTGTGTGGGGACGTGCATTGTCGTGGTGCAGCACGATGTCCTCCATTGCCAAGTCGAGTCTTTTCCTGTGTATGGCCACTCGAAGATTCCTCAATGTGCATTAGAATTGACAGTGGTATATGGTGGAAGAAACTCAAGAAGTATCGGACCACGTCAATCCCAAAAAACATGTCAACATGACCTTGCTGGTTGAGCGCACAGTTTTGTACATTTTCGTTTTGGGAGATGAGGTGTGTTTCCAAACCGCCAATTGCATCTTGGTTTCAGGCATGAAATGGTGGACCCATGATTCTTCGCCTGTGATGATTCGATCCAAAAAATCCTGACCCTCCTCCTGGTATCTGCTGGTGAGATGCAGCAAACAAGCATCGAAACGAGAACCTTGATGTTCGGCCGTCAACTATCGTGGCACCCATCAGCATGACACTCTGACTGTAGGTCAGTGTGTCTGGGATGTGGAGGAGTATTCTGAAGTTATGTACACCTTGTGTGTATTCATTTTAGCATGGGGTGCTTGCTGTGTATATAGATAGATATGTAGATTTTCCCTTAATTTGTTATTCGCTGTAAGTGTTGTTTCTGTTTTACAACGAATATACAGGTATATTTATTGCTGATTTTTTTTTTTTTTTTAGTGTGTAAGTAAATGAATGATCCTCCGATGATGCAACAATGCCGTCTTGGCATCTGTCAGGGGCTTTGTTGTAGTGGAGAGATTCAGGGAAAAGCTGCGGAGAGAGCAGCTGTTTTGTTGTTAGCGTGCTCAGCAGCGAACCATGAAGATGCAAAGTTGGCATTCAGATGGAATGTTTAATTTTAACATTGCTAATGGCGATGTTCCTCCATGGTAACTTTAAGTTTACCTGTTAGTGTGAAGCCGTTAAAGTTGTTATCGTCCTGCTATTTTTTTTTTTGTAACGACGCATAGTTTTTTGTTTAATTCTTTGCTTGTGCGCAAACATGAGCGTATGTGTATTGAACATTGGAACGCGCTCATAGCGGCCTATTGAGAATGTTCATCTAAGTTGAGAAAACACCCTGACTATCGGAAGATTGGTGAGAACTTCCCTTTTACTTATGTTTATCGTTTGGTTCCTGTGGGGCTCTTTTTGTTCTGTTCCCCCCACCCCCCGGGGTCAGCGAGAGCCTGAATTCTCAATTGAACAGGGAGATTCCCCGCGTCACCTGCCGTGAATCAGCGCTTTTCTTAATGTGAGAGGAGGCCCTTTGTCTCCGTTTCCATCCCCTGACGGAACCCTGCTCATGATTGACGTTTCATTGGAGGTTGCCAATAAGTTTTGCACTGAACGAACTTGAACTTGAACTTGAATTTTAAGTCAAACATGGTTCAGCGATTATGGCAACAAAAGGTTTATGTGGGTGGCAGTAGCTGCTTGTCTGGTTAAATACCTGTTAAGCTGAACCTGCACAAGCTGTCTAATGAGTTGGAGTAGGTATTAGCTCTGTAGTAGCATGTTGTTTTTTGTTCACATGTGCAACCAGTATGATTGTCTCACATTGTTGATGCGAGCTAGGGAGTAGGGATCGGGCGGCGCGCATATTTGAGAGTTACAGCACTTCTCCCCTCCCCAATTCCGATGCATCTGATAGAAAATAGCCAAGGGTTGCGGGGTGTTCGTTAAAAAGGAGTGCACGGCGCGTTCTCGGCGCTGCCCGGTACTACTGGTTCCTGGATGTCTCGACAGTCGTCGTCGTTATTGTTGCACGCGTGCGGGCTGTTATAGCTCAGGATATTCAGCCTTTTAAGTTGTTAATGGGCACTTGTGCAGGCCAGAAGCCTGATTGGAGAAAACTGTGTACATTAGTTTGGCTATTTTGCACTTTATACATTATTTTGTTGATTATTTGCATTTGGTGTTATTATTCAGTAATTTGCATTTTTGGGGGCCCCTGACATTGTTTTGTTTTAGCATTGATATCGTTTAGGCAGTTAAACATTTGTTTTTATATAATCTGTTAGTTGACATTAATATTTGCTTCTATATAATTTGTTAGTTGACATTAAACACCCTGTTGCTTCAACCATGCCGACTACTTCATTGTTTTCCGTCGCCCTAGCGAGTCTCACCCTCCCCTGCCTTACCGCGTGGAGGTTGATCAGGTTCACGGTCCAGTTTACAGACACGCCCCAGCATGTGGGTGCACAACACCTAGCAAAAACAATTTCACAGTTTTCTCATATCTACCGTCATTTTCGACAAAAACAATATGCGTCATTACTTTTTGATCACCCCTTGTACATACAAGGGATATCATCAACATACAACAGGTCTCCTGGAAGGATCATTACACATAAATTCATCCAGAAAAAACATTATGGATATTTATGAATTTTTTTTCATGCATTGCTAAAGTCAAATTAAGAAACTACGTTAACAACTCAGTTTGATGCTGGGGCGTGAACTAAAGCCAGTCTTGATTTATAGCCGGATGTTATCTAAAAATTTCAGTTAAAAGCTGGTCTCGAATAAAGGTCCGATCTATGTGGGATACAAAAACTACATTACAAGTCATACTACCAACCCCCAACAAATGAATCCACCAAGGGGCAAGAAGAAAAATAAACAAAAAGCCTAAGAAGAGGCGACATTACAGAGGGATATATGGGAGTCATGAAAGATATCAATATTCTGTGAAACTCTGTCGCTATTATAAGATTGAATTAACTTAAAAGCTGGATCAATGTTAATTAGTTGGGTACATTCCTTTCCTATAAAAATTAACGTCTGTGGGTTACTTTTGGAATCCCAAAATGTTGTAGGTGTTCATGGAGCCCAGAGTCATCCATTAAAAATAGCGATTAGAATGTTAGTGAAAAAATTACATATGATTTGCTGAAAACTAAAATATTAAAATTAACTTTAAAGGTTTCATTAAAAAAATAATTTGTTATATAGAAACTGTCTAAAATTCTAAATTTTCAAAAGCAAATATCAAAAACTTCCATTACCCAGGGGGGGGGGGGGGGCAAGACCATTTTTACAAATAGAAGCCTAGGCCCAGAAAATTTTTTACTATACTAATTTTTTTGGCCTAGGTTGAATATTTTTCAAGATACAGAAGGTCAAAGTTTATAGGAAAATGGCATTATCAGCATTTTTAGCAGCTCATTGATGGTCACGCAATAAAATATTTCATCCCTCAGTCAAAAATAGACATTTTAATATCAAATTTTTACTGTTTTTCCTACAAGATATGTAAATTTTAATAAAAAAAAAGTATGCATTTTATGTAAAACATCCATGTTTGGATCTAATATTGCTTAAAATGAAGGAGATATGGGTCTAGATAGCAATAATGGAAAACTATTTTATGTATTTTCTTACTTTTGAGAATAGTAAAAAATGATAAATAAATGGTTCTTTAAAATTTTCTGGTAAAAACATGTTTTTTACAAAATAAGTTAAAAGGTGAGGCAGTGGTAACTACCAAGCCAAGCTTCTTTTAAAATAAATCTGAAAATATGCTCTAAAAGAATATGAAATAAAAATAATGAGATTTTAGCTGGCTCTATTATTAATTTAGCTGGTCAATGACTCATTTTAGCTCAAAGTAGATTAACATAGTAACACTGAATATATCACAAACAGTTACACTACACTTCCTCGAATTGGAAAATCTCACTACCTCGAACCACATATCCTCGAAATCAGGCCACATTTCCTTGAATCGTTTTAAAAATATAGTCTACGGATTAGGGAAGGGAATTTTTTTTCTATTTATTTATCTTAATTACTTAGTTGATGATACTATCACATTTTACTAACTACCAATCTACCAAACCAACACAGGGTTGCCAGGTGGGTGGTTTTCCCACCTAATTGGGCTGGTTGTGGTGCCGTTTCTGCAGTTAAAAAAAACAAAAGGTGTGTGGTTGGGTTTATAACACATTCAAACTTAAGATTTCAAAGAGGACAAAAATACAATGTATAATTTTTTTTTTAATTTTATCTTTTTGTTTTTCTTTTGTTAATCACTTGTTTAAGCATGACGTGCTTTGTGTCACGAGATTATATGATTGGCTGTAGTAGTCACAATGCTGTGTGATTGGCTGTCATAGAAACAGGGTTTCATGAACCATTCAGGAACTAATATGAGTGGACTGGTCTATAACAGCCTGCTGTTAGCAGGCAAGGTCTACAGTTTAATTATTTAAATTCATAAAATCTACACTACCAATTACCCCACTACTACTCAGAGCCATTCATGAGAGAGAGGCACATATCAGAATGGTGTTTGAGGATCGTGCTAACCGGAGTGTCTCAGACTATATTCGAGTCATGGCCAGAAATTTTCTATTGTAACAATAATAAAAATAATAAGTAAATATATTGTGCAATATTAAATGATTCATTTTTGTGGTAATATTTATTAAATAATAAAAGTAAATTGTTAATAACAGTTGCCTCTTGGTCACTCAGCAGTGCAAGAAAAATGGCGGACGTTGTTCGAACGGGAAAAACGAAAATTTATTAGCAAGTAAACTCGCACTAGAGATAGTCTTGTTTTAAACCACAGTTAGTTGAATCAACACATCAAAGTCCTGGTTCAAAGACTGCAAGGGTCTGCACTGTATACGATATGCGCTCCACTTTTTCTGCCTTCTCTATCTTTCTGCCCTCTTAGCGTTTTCTTTCCTTCTCTTCTTTTTTCTCGTGGTCACACTTCATCATGCAGCTTGCTTTCGAGATGCAAAATAAATAACCAGCTTCTCAGGTTATTTCAAGTTTTAGAAATAATTTAATATCATTGTTATAGTGCACTTCATTTTGATATTCATAAAATAAAAAATTCCCACACCTACAATAACACTAAAATTATTTTCCATATATTGTGCAATTCGATGACATTGTTCGAGGATGTGTAATTCGAGGATTCGAGGTTCAAGCATGTGTGGCTTCGAGGATGTGAGGTTCGGGGATGTGTGGTTTGAGGATATGGGTTTCGAGTAAGTGGGGTGTACCCATCACAAACATTGTATAGTTGTTATTTGATAAATAATCATTTTTTTAAATAGCCAAGTAACAGTAGTGTATTCATTATTTTAAGAGGAGGCAAGGATGAGAAAATCTACCGTAATTGGAATCCAGTGATCAGATCTGAATGAAGTTTTCCATGATGATTGGGTATTTGGAAGATACCAAGTTTAGCTCTTTAGTCCCATTATTTATGGACATAAATGCCTTTAGGATTTTTTCATATTGATATTTTGCTGAAAATGTGATAAATTTTTGTACATCTAACAAGGAGACTCCAAGTACTTTGACTCACCGATTTTGATAAAAAAATGTCTGTTTAGCTTTCATCAAATTAAACAGCCGGCCAGGTGGCCGAGAGGGCTAGGGTGTAGGCTTTCTAGTTCTCTAGTCCAGATGGTCATGGGTTCGAATCCTGCCACGGGCAAGGATGTTTGTGTTTGTCCCAGGCTGTGTACAGATATAACTTGTGTAAAAGCCGCAAAATGACCTTAGTAGTCGATGCTAAAAATTATAATAAACCAAATCAACTAAATTAAACAACCATGCAAAGCCATTCGACGCATTTCTCAAAATTTTCCAAGAAAAAAATTCATAAAGTTGGTTATAATTGACTACACTATATAAATATCCTAATTGTAGTATAGATTTTTATCGTGTTCAAATGGTCTAGTGGTAAAAGGCTTGCTTACTGTTTTGCAGGGATGGGTTCAAATCCAGTTTTCGATGGTTTTTTTTTTCTCTTCGTAATTTTTTTTTAACATATATGGGAATGTGTAATTCATTTACTAAATATATTTCCGATTTCCCAATTTGCCACCATCATTTTTTTTTTATAAAATGCATATAACAATTATTATAATTAAACATAATCAAAAATTTTGATTTGATAAGTTTATTTTATATAAATTGAAAGGTTGTTACAAATTTTATTTATTTCCCTTTTTTTTAAAAAAACACAAAAGAAGTTATAATTTATGTGTAGGTAAAGACCGAGGTAATAGTTAATTCCATTAATTTGTTGTAGATTGTTGAACGCAATTTTTTCAGCTCCCCAAAATAGTCCTGTGGAAAGGGATTATCTACACCTAAATATATTTGACTGCTGTTGTGGACTTGTGAAGGTCAGTAAAAGACCTTCTAACTTTAACCTGCGGTTGCAGTAATGATAATTAGATACATTCCAATTCATTCCATTATACTCAGTTGATTAACTTTTATAATAACATTTCTTATTGCCTAACAGTCATGGCATTGTTATTTTAAATAGACAATAATGTTCGCCTGCATTGTTGAATTTATTGAAGTGAAATAAACTTACAATGTCTTATAAAATGATGTTGTATGATGAGCAATCGTAAATGTGGACTCTGTAAAATTTATATTAAGGTGGATGAAAAGAAAGTGACATGTTCTGGAAATTGTGAAAGAATATTTCACTTAAAATGTACTGGGCTTACTTTAAATGAACTAGAAGACTTATCCACTATTGGGAAGACGTACTCATGTGAATCATGCTGTGATTCACTTAAACAACAGGAAGATAATAATTCATCTTTAAGTACCCATACACTTTTTAATAAGAAAAAGAAACAATTAAGACCGAGGAAAGAAGAAAAAATGCCTAATTCTACATTTGAAAATCTTAATAAGCAAATGATGCACATATTGGAGGAATTAAAAATGCTTACTCCAATAAAATCGGAAATTACGGAAATGAAAAAGTCACTTGATTATTTTTCAAAATCATTTGATGAAATTCTGGAAAGATTAAATGGATTTGATCAGACCTTGGTTTATGTGCAAAGAGACTTAAAAGTATGTACGACAGAAAATAATAAATTAAAGAAAAAAAATGCTGAACTTAAAGATCAAATTAAATCTGTACAGCAACAAGTTTATCAAATGGAACAGTATTCATACAACTCAAATATTTTAATTGACGGGATACCAGAATCTCCAAATGAAGACTTAAACGTTATCATTAAGAAACTGGCATGCAAACTTGATGTTCCTATCAAAGATGAGGATATTTCTGCTGTACATCGTCTAAACAATAGATGTGTGAACAAGATGCGACCTCGATCTATTGTGGTTAAATTTATCCATAAACAGAACAAATACCTTGGATGCAACACAAAAAGAAAAAGTTTCGTCAATTAAATACGAGAAATGTGGGTATATGTAATGAAGAGTATGAAATTTACATGAATGATCACCTATCCCCTTATTATAATGACCTCTTCTGGAAGACTAGGGAATTAAAGAAAAATAACCAATATAAGTATGTATGGACCTATAATGGTATTATATATGTGAAGAAGGATGATGGAGCTAAAGCTATACCAGTTAAATCTGAGTTTGATTTGAACTCTTTGTAATCAATTAAACTTTCTATATATCTTGATAATCTTTAAATTTTTTCTATGATTGATTTATTATTCTCAAACAGCTCTAATAACTTAACTTCATTTAAAATATCTGATCAAAATGAATGTGGAACATACATTGTTCATCCAGAAGATATCCCAAAAACATACTGTGATTGTATGAATGTTGTACATCTTAATATAAGAAGTATAGCTAAAAATTTTGAATATTTAATAACATATTTACAAAGTTTTAAGGTCCCAATTCACATTATTGTCCTTTCTGAAGCATGGCTAAATAGTTATACTGAACAGAGTAGTAACCTTACAGGTTATTCTAAATATTTCATGTCATCAAAACTTAATAAAGCCAGTGGAGTAGTTGTGTATGTAGATAAAAGAATAACTGTTTTAGAAATTCAACCAAAACATAAAAAAATTTCTCATTTTTATAGGGATCCATTTCTTTAGACAGTTCAGAGACAAAATTCAAAATTGAAGTTTGGTTAG